>APFE030840816.1:0-18578 GCA_000404065.3 Pinus taeda | reverse complement strand
TTTTCTTATAATGCTTTCCTATCTACATACTACCCTTATTTCTTCCAGAGCCCAGATTAAGCTGTTGGACTCTTCTGTTTCTCTACCTATCTAAGAATCTGCCAAGATTAAACTGTTTGGACAGACTTACAATCTCTATATTCTAAAACAAGAAATTTAAACCTAGGGAGACCAAGATTAAACTATTTGGACCTCCCTTTAGCTAAACGTAGCGATACCGGGATAACTTTACAAAATTTGAAGGCAATTGAGTGAACTTGAAGTACCTTCTTCATTTGGAGACTGTTTGAGCAAATATGGAGCATTGCAGCAAGCAAAGTACAACATATTTGGCATGTGAAATGCCAATCATGAAAAATGAATACCTGTTGCAGCAGGAGCTAACAGTGGCTCCACTCGGGGATGGCTTCTCCTTGCGGGAAGTCAAGAACAGCAGGCCAGGGCGCCTTGATTTTTAGTTTCTTGCTATCCTCTGCAAAACTGGGAAGCATCGCCTGCTTTCATCCGCGTGTTCCTGGTACTATAAATTCTAAAAGGTCAAAACTGATACCTACAAGTATGTACAAACCAACTATCGCCTGCTCTTTCAAGCAGGAGGATCATTGTAGTGCTTCAACATCCAGTCGTTGATCGGGCCTTCTTCCACTGTGTTGTTATCAAGGGATTTGAGAAAGTAGGTGTTATTGCCTTGCACAGCGCTGATAATGTACGGACCTTTCCACAGAAAATCAAACTTAGCATGTTTGCCCTTGTCTTCCCTTCTTGCATCCCATCTTAGGACTTTGCTGCCTACCCAGAAATCTTCTGCTTTGGTTCTCTTGTCGAACATTTTCTTGAGTTTTTCCTATAGACCTTGAGCTCTATTGAAAACTTCTTCTCTGGTTTGCTGAAGATGAATAGTCTGATTAATCCTTCTCTGCATGTCGTTCGGTTCAGCCTAAATTTCTTGCAACAGTTTGATAGTTAGTATGCCCAGAGATGAAGGGAACCTAGCTTCCATGCCATACACAAGTTCATAGGGGCTCATCCCGATAGATTTTTTGGTGGTCATTTGGTCTGTCCATAGGGCACTAGTGAGCTTTTTGTGCCAGTTCTTTTTGTTCTCTTCTAGCATCTTCTTTATGATATTGATGAGGCTCTTATTGGAGGACTCGGCCAGGCCATTTCCTTGGGGGTACTAAGTGGTGGAGTGTCCTAAGGTAATGTGGTATTTGTGGCAAAAGTTAACGATTTTATTGGATTTGAAAGCAGCTGCGTTGTCGGTAATGATTTTCTCCGGGCAGCCGAACCTGGACAGGATGTTGTTCTCGAGGAATTGGATGATGGTGGAGTCATTGGCTTGCCTACACGGGATGGCTTCAATCCATTTGGTGAAATAGTCGATGGCTGTTAGAATCCATTTGTGCTGGCCTGAGGAGGAGGGATGAATTTCCCCAACGAAGTCAAGACCCCATTGTTGAAAAGGCTTTTCGGTTGAAATGGGCTTTAGGGGCAGAGGCAATAATTTTCTTTTTCCTTCAAAGATTTGGCATTTGTGGCATGAGGCAGTAAATGTTTTCACATCTGTAAACAAAGAGGGCCAGTAATAACCGGCCCACAAGATCTTGTCCGCTGTGGATTTCCAATATAAGTGGCCTCCGCAATCACCTGCATGAAATTCTCTCATGACGCTGTTAGTTTCATCCTTAGTTAAACATTTAAGCAAAATGCCTTCATAATTCTTCCAAAATAAGGCACCATCTATGACACAGAAGTTGATGATTTCATTCTTAAAAATCTTTTTTTAGTTCTGGACAATCCTGGGGGAGCACACAGGTTTAACAATACAAAACAAATATCAGAATACCAAGGGGACTGTGTGAAGGTATCACTGATCTGTGGAGTCGCCAACTCCTCTTCATCGTCCAGCTGATTAATGTTAAGCGCTTGGAAACTTGTTTCGGCCATTAGCTTAGCTAGCCCTTGTCCTTTTATGAGCTTGGTGGGCTTTATCTCGATGTCATACTCAAGGATGCTAGCAATCCATTTGCCTCTTCTGCCTTCCAATCCTTCTTGAGTTAATATATCCTTTACAACCGCATTGGGGACATATGCGATCACATGAGAGTAGAGGATGTAAATTCTGAAGTCTTTAATAGCTTTGACCAGAACGTAAGCTTGCTTTTCCATGATCTGAAATTTTAGGGGCACGTCTCTCAAAGCTCGGCTGAAGAAAGCTATTGGTTTCTCATTTCCCTGATCATCTTTCTACAGAAGGACTGCTGCTATGGTATGTTCTGATGCAAAAGAAAAAATGATAAAATCTCTGTCAAATTGAGGACTGGTAAGGACAGGTGTTTGAGTCAAGGCCGCTTTTATACTCTCAAAAGCCTGCTTGGCCTCAAGGGACCATCTCACCTTGGCGTCCTTTTTTAGCATGTTACTCAATAGCCTCATTGACTAGGATAAATTGGGGATGAATCTTCTCAGGAAGTTGATTTTTCCAAGGAATCCTTGTAGCTCCTTCGTGTTTCTTGGGTAAGGGATCTGGAGGATAGCCTGAATTCTTTCTGGGTCAATCCCGATCCCATCTTTCAATATTATATGCCCTAATAACCTGCCTTCCTCCAGGGCGAACAGGGACTTCTTCAGGTTCAAGGAAATACCGAATTTCCTACATGTGATAAAAATCTGCCTTAAGTGCTTAAGGTGTTGCGAGTCAGATTTGGAAAATGGGGTCAGGTCATCCAAGTAAACCACAAGGAAATCGTGTATTTCCTTAGCGAACGCGATATCCATTGCCATTTGAAAGGTGGAGCCGACGTTTTTCAGCCCAAAAGGCATTTTAACGTATTTGAACGTTCCCCAGGGCATAGTGAAAGCTGTTTTATCCTGATCATCTGGGTGAACTAGAATTTGGTTAAATCCCGAGAATCCGTCAAGTAGGAAATCCTAGAAGAACCCACCACCCTTTGCAAGATGTGATCCATTTTAGGTAACGGATAGTGGTCCTTTAGGGAGACTTGGTTTAAATTTCTCAAGTCTACGCACAGTCTTATCTCTCCCGTTTTCTTCCTGGTAGGGACTAAGTTAGATACCCATTCCGAGAATCTGATAGGCGCAATGATCCCTGCGTCAAACATTCTTTTTATTTCTTTTTCAATCATAGGGAGAAGCATGGGGTTGATTCTTCTGAGTTTTTGTTTGAACGGTTTCTGGTTCGGCCTTAGGGGAATGGTATGCTGGATTACTGAAGTGTCATAGGACTTCAAGTCCTCATAACTCCAGGCAAATACGTCTTGGAATTCTTTGAACAGATCCACATATTTGGGCTTTTGGTCAGGAGGCAGGTTTTAAGAGAGTTTAATCATCTTGGGATGTTCTGCCGTTCCTATGCTGTACTCTTCTATAGCGGCATCCAAGGGTTCCATTTTTGGTTTTATGGCCACATCGTTGTTATCAAACATGTCTTCCAATGGGGTCAGGCCAACAAACAAAATATTTCCTTTTAGGTCCATAAATTCTTCTTCTGCCTCGGCTGCCTTAGGTGAGCAAGACTGTTTCAGTAGCCCTATGTTTGTGCAGTCAAAAATAGTCGGGCTGAGTATCTGTTCAGCCATGGGGGCTGTTAGGGTCATGCGATCTAGTTGCTGTGTTTCTAGTGTAACGTCCATGTCAATGTTGGTGCTAGCGAATTCCCCTTCTAGAGTTAAAAAATTGTTAATCTGGACATCATCTTTGAATACCTGCCAATTCTCGACATTGTTAGGAATTGATGGTCTATGTTTTACTTCTGTAGTGAAGTGGTGACTTGGTCCGAAGGGGAACCTACAAGTGCTGGCGAAGGTGGCTAGGCTATGAGCATGAATATTATGTTCTTGCGTGATTTTGGTTAACTCAACATCACTGAAGGTGCTAAGCAACTCGCTGGCAGTGGCTCTGTAAGCTCTCATTATACTGTCATTGGTGACGAAATTGCCCTTTATCTGTTGTATAATGAGGTCCGAATCACCTAGGATGGAGATTGCGGTAGCTCCCAAGGTTTTGAGCAGTTCGAGGCCTAAGAGAAGGGCTTCGTACTCTGCCATGTTGTTTGTGCATTTAAAATTGAGTCTATAGGCATGGCCTTGTGCATGATTTTCGTGAGTTTTGTAAATCCACACTCCGGCCCCTGCTCCTAACTTGTTAACTGCACCATCAAATTCTAAAAACCATGAGACCTCTGGTCCAAGGCGTGTATTGGGGATTTGAGGGGCATGTAGAGCAGATGAGTTGGTGACTTCTATTTCGGGATTTTCTTCCTATCCTGTGCTGGTTGCCTGGGCTGTTGAGACAATTTCAAGCGAGTTGGCAACTGGCCTTTCACTAGCATTGGTTTCCTGTTCTAGGGCTAGTGGTTTGTCAGGATTTGGAAGACTTGTATTATCATTAAACAAAATAAAAGAATCCATATCAGAATGGATCGAGTATATCGGAAAATTTTGGGGTTTCTCCTCACTACTCACCACATATTTCATTAGTGTTTCCCTATAAAGTCTCTTTGGTTGCCCAAAGACAGATATAGTGGCGTAAGAGAGGTCGAGTTGAAGGGATCCTTGCAATTTTGCTCCCCATGATCGCGATAGCAGCATGCCATACTTTGTGGGGATGTCAGCAACTACTACGTCCATTAAGATCATCTTGTTCGAGAATTGGACTAGGGAGACGCAAAGATCTTTGATTAAGCCTAGGCATTTGACTAGCTTGAATCATACAGATCTTTATAGGGTCGAGTGACATCGAGGTTTAACTTTTCCATTACGGCTTTGGGCATGAGGTTGTGTGAGGCGCCTGAATCAAACATAGCATTGTGCAGTATCTTATCATGTATGTGCAGGCTGATATAAAAAGGCGGAACAGGTCCGAATGTTGTTTCTCCGTCAACCTCTGGCCCGAACAGTAATTCAGGAGTGTCATCTAGAATATTTACATCATCCCTAATTTCAGGCAATTGGAGAAATTTTTGAATTTGTTGTCTATACACAGCATGCTTAGCCAGTTCTGAGAGGGGGATGGAGATTTTAAGCTTCCGATTTCGGTTTCTAGGCTGAATGGCTTTCCTGCTAGGTTCCGGGTATTAACACTGGTGAGTTTTTCGTTCTCCGACGTATTCTCTGTATTTCCCTTTGGAACGTCCGTATCACTATGTATGACTGTCCGTGGTATCTCCGTTCTGGGAATATTTTCATGAATTCTCTCCAGGTCTTTTTCAAGGCGAGAAGAGTGTATCGGTTGTTCTATAGAACCATGTGTTTCTGTTACATCTTCCACAATAACTTGTTGCAAATTTGGGACCTGGTTGTCAATTGTATTACCGTTGGTGCTTTTCCCTTTAGCCTTGTTGGGCTGTTTACCCTCCTTTACCCTGCTGGGCAGAGATACATCGACAATCCGTGTTCTTAGTTTGTATTGCTTATGTACCTCATAATGGCAGTGTCATACCCTTGTTTAAAGTCAAAGGACTCTCCCGATTTAGTGCGGAATTGCTCTATATTAAGGTACGGGGGGTTTTCTTCCATGAAGGAGGATTGCTGTCCATTTTCTGAATCAACTAGGTTCATCAGGGTCCCACCTGTGGGATCAGCAGATGTAGATGCCTCAGAAAAGTTCTCTTGGAAAGGAGATCTAATGTCGTGATCCTGACTGGCCCTACCCATGTTCAAATTTTGGGTTTTTATGAAGTTTGGGTTCCTCGCGGTGTTCGGCTGTTGATTTTCCCATGAAGTGTTTCTCTCCACGTTGTCTAATCTATCTCCCATTCTGTTCATGGAACTGATGACTGCATCAAGTTTCTACTCGTAAGAGGAGGGTTCTTCTTTGAAAGTGGTTTTTCTCTCAGATCTGGTTCTGTTTCTTTTGGCAATTAGGTTTGCTTCTACGCTTACTGCGGCATCTTGCATTTCTGCCAGGCTTTGAGGGGCTCTTTCCCTTAATTGATACGCCATCTCGGCATCAAAGCCATCCGGAAATTTGTATAAAGCAAGGTCGAGTGGAGGTCTTAAATTCGGTGGTATCGCGTTGTAAACATTGTTAAATCAGGCACAGTAATCCAGAACAGCTTCCCCAGGTCCTCTCTTGATAGACTCATATTCGAATAGAATGTGCAGGGGGTCATTCCTTTTCTCCCATCTGTTAATGAAGGTTTGGTATAAGGCTTCCAGATTTAGTATTGAATTAGGTGGAAGTGCCCTAACCAGGTTCTGACATCACCGGTTAGACTTTGAACAAAAAACTTCATTCTTACGCTATCATCATCTATCTCATAACTCTCGAAATAATCCTGCATTTTCTTTGTATGTTGTAGGGCGATGCAAGAGGTTGTGCCATCAAAGTAAGTGATTTTTGATTTTATGACGGGGATGAGCGGAACACCTAAAGCGAGGGGGACTATAGGAATAACCAGGGAAGAGGGAGTAACCGACGGGCTATGGATATGGGGTTGAGGTGTAGAAGAGCTACTCGGAGAAGGGGGCGATGAGCCAGAGGAATTCGGGGTAGATCGGACTAGAACTTTGACAGGGGTTGGTACAACAATTGGCTGAACTGCTTCAGGACTAACAGGGGTCTGGCAATCTTTTTACTTTTGCTACCTGACGATCTTCGGAATTAGATTAGGATTTCCAACGGCGGGCGAGTTATTTGGATCAGGATTTGATCGTGTATTACGTGTCAGTTTCCTCGGAGCCAGCTTCTAATATATCTTTGAAAGATTTCTCAAAATATGCAACCACACAGGTTAGCCGATCAAAATTCGGTTTCTTCCTCTGTAAGGATGCAGACTGGTTGCATTGATTTATCTGAGGAGTTCCCCAGCGGAGTCACCATTATGTTATCACTCAGGTTGTCCCTAGGCTCCTAATAGGGATACGGCCGAGGTAACCACAAACCAATCTTCTGATTGTAGGTTCTAGCCCACCTGCAATCGGAGAGGACTCTCTCCTTTAGATTCAACCTTAGTTGATGATTTTAGGCTAGCTTTCTGACTTCAAGGGAATGTTGACTATGATTGGAAAGAAGGTAGGATTCTCGAATAAAGAGGCACAGTAAGGTGTTATAAGTTTCGAACCATTGGGCATGGAGTCACAAATTGAGGCATACGAACGTTTTCTTGGTCACAAGGGGATACGGAGCGGGATAGCCACACAGGATACAATACTCGGTCTGTTGAAAGTACGGAATGAACATCAAGAATGAAAGGAAAAAGAGAATCATTTCATCATGCTGACAAAGAGGAGAAGTGGATGAGTGGGATCCCGGAGCAGTTAAGAATTCCTAAGACATGCACTCATATGTGAAAGAAACAGGGTAAACCAGATCATTTAAGAATACAAGCTCATAACTGTTTCTAGAGAAAACATTGAAAAATGCAAAAATTGAACTTAAGGTGTAATGAAACAAATCTTAAGCTATTCTTTTTTCCTGCAATTTAGAAAGGCGGAAAGGTGATAAAAACATAAAATAAAACAGGGAAGAAGAACACTTATTGGATCATGTAGAGACACAGGAATTCCGTGATCATTCCTTGGCTAAGAGAAAACATCAAGTTGTTTTGCAATCCATGCTTTCAGCAATCTTTGATTATGGAAAAATATGACAGTTACAGTGCGAGTCTTTGCTCAGAGAAAATGCTGGAAAGAAGACTGACCAACAACTACTACCAACCAACCAACCCTTCACAATATCGCTTCGGGTGGTATTTATAAACAAAATATCAGGAAGACATCATTACAAGTGATCTTGACAGGTCTGCTTAGAACTCTTCAAAAATCTAAATGCTGCTGGAATTAAATGCAAGTAAATCTTTTTGGCTGCACTAGGGGCAGCTGAATCGGAACAGGTGACGAGGTGGCCATTGGGGACCAGATGCGGTGCTGCTGAAGTGAATGAGTTCGGGGCTGCAGTTCGACTTTGGTGCGAATTGAATGTGCAATTATTATGATTTGAGAGCTTCAAGTAATTTCGCTCTCCTTCTGTGAATCTGCTGGAAGATATTCAATTTTCTCTTGCTTTGGGCCGCCGCTCAAGATATTCTCTGATACACTTTGCTGCTACATTGATGGTGTCTGCCGTCGACTGATACTCTTTGACACGTTTGATACCTGCTGATTTGATCTGATACACTTTCAACTCTGTGAATGATTTGTTGCTGTCTTCAAACCAGATCCTTTGGCACGTTTGGGTGATTTTCGGGCTTTTTCGGCGTGCAGTGGGCTCGGCAACTAGAAGATTCCCTGAAGATTCCTCGAAATGGCGCATCGGAAACTGCCTCTGTTTCTTGATCTGGAGCTCCGAAGTGCGACTTTTCTTCCTGCGCGAAGCTTTTTCGGCTTTTCTGGCTGTTGACGTAAGCATGGCGTCGGCTATACGGCAAATGACGTCAGCTGTGGGTCCCTGGTACAGTGCGACATGGTGAGGTACTGGATAGACTGTGGTGAAGAGACTCTGATGCGATATCGCGATATCGCGTCGGCGGGGAAAGAGGGGGATCATTGGGTTGGGCATTTGGTGCTTGCGACTGCCGATATGCGATATCGCGATATCACATCGGCGGAGAGGAAAGGCGAACGGATTGGACACTCGGCATTTGTGATCGCCGATCGCCGATATCGCAATATCACATCAGCGGGGAACAGATTGGCTATGTTTGGCATGAATGCGAGAGTGCGAGGTTGCGACGCGAAAACGATTTTGAGGGGAAAAGGTAAGTAAGTGAGTGTGAAGGTCATATAAGGTTTCAGAAATGGTCCGACTACCTCGGGGGGACTTTATACTTTGGAAGGAGTCCATCGTATTTTGGGAAGTGGTTAGGGGGTCAGGGCTCTTGCTTAGTTTATGATAAACTGAACAATTCTCGGGAACTGATATGGTTATTTTTCAACCAGGGGAGGGATATTACATAAGGGATTTTTACTTAATATTAATACGGGGACGGGAAACATAGGGAGCTACATAATAATGTTAGTGGTTAATATGGAGATGATAAGAAAGCGCTAAGTTCGGGAGACTTAGGCTGTTACAGGGGGTAGGACCATATTTCGGGAGAAGATATGGAACAACTTTAAGTAAAGCAGATATTTACTCAACCGGAGTGATGAAGATGATGAACTCAAGAGGTGTCAAGCAGATCTTGACCTCTTTTGGGGATGTTAGTTAATGATTGGGGAAAACAGAGAAGGGAAGTCAGTTATACCTCATTTGAGCCTTTTTGCTTACAAATCTTTGTTGGTTGTGTTCTGCATGATATAATACTTGAAAACTTGGAATTGGTCAGCAATTCAATCAGCCTCAGAACTACCTACCCAGCCTACTTGCCTAGCATTTTTTCTTCTTTTGCTTGGGGGTGCACTTAGACTTGCAAACCCATCATACATTTTCTTTTGATGCTTTCCTATCTACATACTACCCTTATTTTCTCCAGAGCCCAGATTAAGACTGTTGGACTCTTCTATATCTCTTACCATCTAAGAGTCTGCCAAGATTAAAACTGTTGGACAGACTTACAATCTCTATATTAAAAAAAAAATTTAAACCTAGGGAGACCAAGATTAAACTGTTTGGACCTCCCTTTAACTTAAAGTAGCGATACCAGGAAAACTTTACAAATTTGAAGGCAATTGAATGAACTTGAAGTAGCCTTCTTCATTTGGAGACTGTTTGAGCAAATATGGAGCATTGCAGCAAGCAAAGTACAACATATTTGGCCTGTGAAATGCCAATCATGAAACATGAATACCTGCTGCAGCAGGAGCTAACACTACCTTGAACAAGAAACCTTCAACCCATGTGTATGGGTCACTTTTATGATGATTTCACATCTCTCCCTATAAGATAGATGAGTATGAATCTTTCTTTTAATTAGGAAGTTATTTGTGTATACAAACCATGGATTATGTATTAAGATGGAAAAGAGGTTATCATCTAGGAAATTATCATATACCATGCCTTCATCTATAGGAGTAATTAGTCAGGACAAAAAAATCTGCAACAACATTCTATTTTCTAGGCTTGTCAATTATTGTCAAATCCAATTGTTGCAATAATAATAGCCATCTAATAATCCTAACATTAAAACCTTGCATATTCGTTAAATACTTTATAAAAATGTGATAAATGTGTAAAAATACTTGATAACTAGTGATATAATGCTTAAACATTTTTAGAGCATTAATGACAATAAGAAATTATTTTTCAGCTACAGGTATAATTTAGCTCTACATTAGGAAAATTCTTCCTAATGAAATAAATTGCATAAGGAATCTTGTCTAGTTTTTAACTAAGCATTTCCCTATTTGTTTGTTTAAACCATCAGTTTGGATGTGGAAAGATAAAGTCCAACCAGGGTCTTGTAGGACGAGCATTTAGATGATTTTTTCATTAATTTATTCAAAAGATTGTTGACATTTGGATGACTAGAAAAAATCTGAATTCTTGACCAATAGGAAAAATGGAGGAGAAGAAATCTTGATAAAATATTTAATGAATATCTTATAGTGTCTTTCTTGGACAAGGAAATTGAAGATTTTTTTTTTTTTAGGGATAGGGAGATGTTTGATGATGTTTACTTTTCTAGGACCTACCTCAATCCCTTTTTAGTATAGGTAGTTTCCTAAGACAACACCTTCACTAATAAGGAAATGAAATTTTTCATGACTAAGTGAGATTCATTTCTACACATCTCTAGAGAACCTTTCTAAGCTTGGTTAGATATTCTTGAAAATTATTACCATATGGTGTGAATTCATCCTTATAAATATATACTATGTCATGGATAAGATCTAAAAAGATGCTAAGTATTTCCCATTGGAAAGTGGTTGGGGCATTGCATAAGCCAAAGGGAACAAATTTATAAGCAAATATTCCCCATGGGCAAGTAAAAGTGGTATTTTCTTGATCCTCTTGGTTGATTTGAATATGGTTATAACCACTAAACCCATTTAGAAATGACAAGATTTGTTTCCTACCAAACCATCTAAGGCTTAATCAATGAAAAGTAGAGGAAAGAGATTTTTTCTAGTGGCCTTGTTTAATTCCTAATAATCCACACATATTCTCCACTTTCCATTCTTCTTAGGAACCATAAACAAAAGTGATACCCACTAACTATCAAAAATAAGATAAAAGGACCCAACATCTAAGATTTTCTAGAATTCTTCTTAGGAATGTCTTTCAATGCAGGGCTCATATTTCATTGAGGTTGGTGAATAGGATTATGATCTTATTTAATGTAAATGTGATGGGTATAAATATATGGATGGATTCCTTACATCCCCTTATATTCCCATGAAAAATAATCCATGTGATTTCTCAAACTAGTGACCAGTTCTTGTTCTTGATCAACAGTAAGGGAGGTGTTAATTTTTAACAATTTAGAGGAGAAATTTTCAATTGTTTTAGTAGTGTCTTTATCAGATCCAACAGTCAGTAATCCTAACCACTCATTGTTCCTTATGCTGCTAGGTCACCCTAAGGTTTGACCATTATCAAACCATCAATTGTCATAACAATAAGATATTGATTTTGCAAAAATTAGAAATTCAATCATCCTCATCAACTTATTTGATGTTGAGAGTATTTTTAATGGTACAAATAGGACAAGATGTTGAAAGGATGGGATTGTATTGTTCTTCATATTCCACCCAAATAAAAAAATATGCTTCAACCAAAGGTTTAGGAGGAGGATACAACGCAAGTTGTTTCTGGGATTGCCCATTAGTGATGGTCATATTACCAACTCTACAGTTAATATAGGCATATGTTGTAACTAACCAAGGTCCCCCTGAGAGGAATGTATGTCCAATGAACTTGGTCTTTAGTTACAAGACTAGGAAATTAGTGGGTTACTCCCAAGAATCAATAGAGACCATGAGATCTTCTATAATGCCCTCTGGTTCTATTGTAGTTATATTAGCAAGTTGGAGCAAAATGATAGTTTTTATTATGGAGTCTTAATGTTTTTCTTATGGAGTCTTAAATATTGAGTTTATAGTGTCCATAGTCATGTTGTTAATAGTAGCTCCTAGATAAATCAAGGTATTTTGAATTGTTATTTCAATAATATGGACATCTACAATTGGGCTACCTAGATCTAGATACTTGGGAACAATCATCCTCCCAAGCATTAGATCGTGTAGTTTCCCTATGACATTGATTATGGGGCCATCCCTTTTTCTTCTCTTGGCCCTTTTAATACATTCTTCTTTGATGAATTTATTATATATGGGAACATATTTGACAGTCTACAAAAGTGGTATGTTAACACACAAATTTATTACTTCCCCTAAGAGTTCAGCCTCTTTAAATGTATATGTTTTCTTGATGGACAATCTCTCAAGGAAAGGGGGAATTTATAAAAAAAATTGTTGTCATAGGTTCCTATCGTTCATTTTTTGTATCTTCTTGTTGAGAAGGTTGAGTAGGTTCCTACATTAATTTATCTGATTTAAGTTTGATTTCTTAAACTTCCAGAGAATAAGTCTTGTAAGTAGTCTCACTATTGTAAACTAGGTGGGATTTCTTATTTTTGGGGTTTGAATTGGGTTGGGTAATAAGTTGAGGCTAATTTGGTGGTGTAATGTTGTGAGTATGCTAGGACGTTTAGGAGGAGGCATTAAGGGAATTGGTTGAGCCATAGGATGCCACCAACCTTGTGAAGATGTATTCCATTAAGGAGACTAGTCCTAGAATTATCAGTGAGGAGGGATAACATGTTGGTTCAAGTATTTCCATGGGATAGGCATGGACTAAGATGAAGGATTAGGTGGTAACCAAGGCTAAGTTTGAAATTATGTAAGGTAATTATTGAAACCCATTAAAGATTTATAACCCATGCCTTATAGATAAGGTCTCAGGGTTGCTAGCCTCTTTTTGTTGATGAAGCATGCTAACTCCAAGCTTCCTTCAAATCCTTTACAGATAGCATTCAAACCTAGAAAAGAAAATTTTTCAATCATATGTTGTTCCTCACAAAGTGCACATATTTCTATGTTGTTAAGTGGACACCCATTTTAAGAGTGTTTTTTTTGTGCAGTTGGGAGAAACGATATCTAATGCCCTTTCTACCTATTATTGCTTCTTCTTTGCTTGAAATTTGTCCATCTATAAGGCTAATGAGTGAAAAAATTATATTTTAATATTTTCTAACATTCCTCCTATTTCATTCTTTGTAAATACAGGGGAAGAATAAGAAGGAATTACCAAACTTCTACCATATATACTTGTCTTCATGTTTTCTCTATAATGATTTTTGAATATTTCCTTGATAACAGGATAGTCTAGTTGGTATATGTACCTATTTTACAAGATATTTGGAATATCCATCAATTCATATCTTACTCTTCTTAGTAGAATGAGTTTCATAGAGTCATCGTCCAGGATGTAGTTGTGTACCCTCTTGTAGGTTAATCCAAAACTCTCCTCAAAGTCTTCCAAGGATTCATTATATCCTTAGGTTATTTAAAAGATCGCATCCGTTGTATCTTGAGCCCAATAATAATCATTATACTTATTTCTATAGGTTTGTTTCATTTTCTCCCAAGTATCAATGTTATTCCCTTCAAGACTCATGAACCACCTTAGGATTTCATATTTCAAAGTAGAAGGCAAAAGCTAACTTTTTGTTCATATATATAAGTGTTGTCATTGCTACCACACCCTCCAAATTTTGGCCTAAATTCAATTTTTGAGCCTCCCTTTGACCATGTGAACTGTCATTTTGAGTTGTTAAAGTGGTCTATGACTTGTTTTCTAATTTTTCAAATCCCCTTCTAAAGGAATCCTAAGTGTTGTCTTTTGATTAAGGGAAGTGTCATTCATTATAAAAGGTGGTTTTGGGACATTCTTAAGAAGGTATCTCTAATGCATTCCTTTTAATTAATCAATCTTATCCATCATGAGGATATGAATTGGACTCATTTCTAAGGTAATGTGCACTTTCTCGTTTTAGTCAACACTTTTTTCGAAAGGTATATACTAAGTATTGCACTTGGAGGTAAGTGTCAATTTGTTGTCGTTTTAGTGAATGAAGGTTGATTTTGGGTACTAATTTTTTCCTTGTCATGTGTTTGATAATTTATCAGTGTGTGATCATGTTCAAGTATTTTTATGTTCTATGTTCTCATTCTTATCCTCTTATCACACTGATCCCACACTTAGTTGTTTTCAGAGTTCTCATTGTCCTTGTAATTTTCTCAATATCCAACCAACCCTTTCACCCTAACGAACTACACAATACATAATCCTAAGCCATAGTGAAGAACCATTTTACTCTTGGAATTGTGCATTGTGTGGCCTTGGAGCATAGTCTCCCACAACTGCACATTGTGTAGTCCTAGAGCTCAATCACTCTTGTCTATTAACTGCACTTTCCCAATGGAGAGTCCTTGACCAACCATGCCCAATGTTGCGCACATCACATTTCTAGTGGATAGTCTAGTCATTCTTGGACCCATCCCATGCTCAAATGTGAAATCTTCAGGTCCTCTCCATCAATTGTGCACTATGAAATAACAGTGCCCATTCAACTACACAATCATAGTGCATGTTACCTCACCCCCTTCCTCCTGCTCCTATGCACTACACACAAGAAGGCTTCCCTCCTCAATCTTGTGCACAATCCCATCATAGTCAGCATGTTGCGTGAGAAACAAGGTAGACTAGGAGATTTTGAGATTGTCATTTTCTTATCATGAGCAAACTTTACTTGCAAGTATTATGATCCTATAATGATAGGATTATGCTCAAGTAGGACATCAAGAAGGTGCTTGTGAAGTTGAGACACAAAGAGAACAAATATACAAAGGGACATTAAGCTATGAAATATGGATGAAGAATGAGATGAAATGAAAGACTTTATATCATAATCATCCTTTTGGAGGATGAATATGTAGTACAAGAAAATTTATCATGAAGACAAGAAGACAACAGTAAATAGGAGAGCTTGGAATTGATATATTACAATAAAGACTTATGTCACCATCACCAAGTCATGGCCTCTCAAAGTGTCACCACTAGAGTCATATGTATCATTTTATTTTGCCACATGTAATATTGTATTTTTAAAAAATGAGAAAATGTAAAATGTGTTGAAGCCCAAGGGTCCCACGTGGAATGTGAAAAGTCACTAGAAAGTTCTAAAGTCGTGTATAAGCTTAAAGGTCACATAGGGATTCAAAAACTCATATGGGAGCTTAAGAGTCATGAGGGAAGGCCAAGAGTCACAAGGGAAGTGGAGAGTCACATCATTCATTATATATACACCCTCATAGCACAAGAAAATGAATTTTCACCTTGGCTTCTCAAGCTAGACATAGGAGAGAATATTAGTCTTTTTGAGGAGCAAGTTGTGGCTTAACATTCCACTAGTGGAACCAATGTTGTATCATTGTAATGGTATATCTTGGGACTTTCACTTAATTTTAAGTTCTTGGATCCAGCACACTTTCATGCATATGTCATGACTTAATGTAAAACTATTTTTTCGTTATTTACAATGTATGTAGATGTTAAAACATACTAATGAAAATGAACTACTTCATTGGCTTTAGTATGCTTATTTGAATTATATTTTGTTTGCTTTCATGATAGTTGTTTCTTCGTGAACTATTTCACAAGATCATTAATGATTCTTTCAAATATATGTGTTTGTCTTTAATAGGAGATTACTATTACTTTTCTTTTAAAGGCTCACTTCCTTTTCCTTTCCATGAAATTACCATTATACACTTTTTAATTGAGTACATCACAAAGCTAACTTACTTGTTCATCTCGTTTCTCTTATGTCATTTATTACAGCCAAGGAAAATCATTAAGAATATAGCAATTGGGCCTATTTCTCGGATGGGGATTCTACTCCAAAGGGTGTGAGTTCTAGTTGGTACTTCATATTAGGGAGAACCCCTATAAGTTGGCAGTTTCCAACACCATCAACATTTTGGTGCTAGAAGGAGGACAACCTTTTTATGGTTGATAACTAACCACATTCACATAAATAACTGTCTATTCAAGGTATAAATTTTACGAGCACAACTCCAGCTCATATATATTAGAAAGTAAAATCATCTCATCAAATTCTAGATCATTCTTACAAAGTGACTTACAAACAACTTCAGATACTTTGGCCTATTACTCATCAGTTTGTTAGAGCTCTTGCATTACTTCCTATCACATTCATTCTTCCTCATAAGAAATCAAGGAAAGAGACCACCCACTATGGTGTTTTAGTTTCTTCAGTGGAAGAGTTATTTATTTCAACCCTTGAAGGTTTAGTTGGCTCTCGTGAAGGATATTTTCATCAAGGGTACCTTCCACCACTTGGGGAGAATCTAGAAGGAAACAGTGAGGACTTTCACTTTTCTGACAACAAACAGCTAAGAGATAATGAACAACCGAATAACAATGAAAATTTGAATGGTGAAGGAGAAGACTCATCAGAATTAGATAGTAAAGAGGAGGAGAAGAACGAAGATATGGCTAATGAACAATTTGATTGGATGGCCTAAATACCTCTCACTCTTCCAGGAAATATTCATCACTTACCAAAGAACATGAAAAAACTGCTTACAAAGTGTGATTCATAAAAGAAAGCAAAGCTCGAAAATCACATTGATGAATTCTACTTACATCTACGGATGTTAGAGGTACATTTTGATGATGTTTCTTATAGATTATTTATGTACACTCTATAAGGTAGAGCATTAGTTTGGTAACATAGCCTTCCGCCAAATTCAATCCACAATTGGCAGGAGGTTAAACAATTATTCTTAAAAAAAATTGTTGATGATAAAATTTATTCCATATTACTTAAAGAACTTTGAAACATTAAGATGGGGGATAACTAAAAGGTTAAGGATCTTAATCCAAGATTTACATGTATTTTGAACAAGTTCCACACTATGTGCAACCTCATGATTCAATCACTAAGGATTATTATATTGTTACCTTGCCCACTAGCATTTTTGTCTTTGTTAAGTGAGTTGTGAAGGAACCTTGGCTCTTAACTTTTTGGAAGCAATAGTTGTTGAAAAGGACTTAATGTCTATTGGGTTTATTATTGATCAAGTCCCAGAAGCAACAAAATACGCTTCAATGTGGGTGACCAAGGATGCGCAATGCATCAAGGACAACAAGATCTTCTGGATCTTGATGGAGATGAACATCTGCATGGCCATCAATCGTAAAATGCGGTTGTCGCCTACGTTGTACGCCAATCTGCAAGGCTATGCAAAGTTTAAAGTTGACTTTCACCATGTGTCCATCAAGGTGCAAAAGGACCCTGCGCAGAAATGGTAAAACTTGCCTTACCTGGTAACGTATGATGCCATTGATGTGGTACTTGATCAATGGCTGATAAAGTGGCATGCTACAATAGACTTGGTGGTGGGAGGAAGCAAGTCCACTGCGCAGAGAAAGAAGGAGGAGGCCAAGCTTAAGATAACACAGCTGGCTAAAAAGAGGAAAAGGGAGGTCGTTGACAATGCACAGGCGAAGTGCGATGCCATGCAGCAGACAGCGAAGTAGATAGGTGGAACAGAGTGAGCCTCTGAAAAAGGCGCGACGTCGCCTTCACCTGAGACAGTGGAGGAGACAGATGAGTAGACATAACAACATGGTGCGGACCCTCAGGAGACGTCCGCTTGCATCAAGCTTCCAAGGGAGTAGGAGAAAGGAGGGTCCAGGAAGAAATCAAAGGCTACCAAGACATCATTGGACCCTATCACGCTAATAGAGGGTGATCTACATGACATCAGTGACTTGGTGCGGGATGTCACCATGGAGGCCCTGCAACAGTTTGAGGAGCAACAACAGATAATCTTGGGGGCTATCCAGACAGGTTTACAGGAGTTTTAGACCCACACATCTAAGGCTGACATGGTGTCCACTAGCCTTGTTATCGGCACTTCAGAGGCTGTCGAGATGTTGCATGCAAACGCCTCCAGTGCGATAGTGCTGCCTAATGGAGCACTAACCACATAGAAAGAAGCTGACAGGCCTACTATCAACACCCTAAAGGGAGTAGGGATGAATCTAGCAGCACTCCCTGGTGAAGCGCTCCACCTCTTACAGGATGGAGTGATTGCAGAACTGAGGGCCCATGAGCACCGCGCCCTCTAGATGATCAGTGAACAGAGGGTCAACAACGATCAGATGGAACTATAGTGAGACTCTTCCATCATTGTTGTGACCTAAGCGACCACTCAAAACAAGTGCATTATGTAGGTCATCGAGGAGGCATGTTGAATGGTCCCAGAGTTGGCCATTCCTGAGGAGGAGCGAGGCGAGGTGCACATCTACAAGCTAGACACAAGGGTGCACGACACTCGTACTGAGATGGCAAGGGTTCAAGTGGAGTTGAACCTACAAATCATAGAGTTACAGTTGAAGGCCTAGCCTTCAACTCCACTATAAGTGAAGGAGCAGTGGGCAACCATTGTCACAGAAGCAGTAGTGATGGTCGACAGTGTAGTAGTAGACTGCACATAACTTTTTAAGTAATCACTTGAGGTCCCAGCAAGCCTGAAGGAGGACCCTAACATACAATGACTAGAGATGGAAGCGCGTGAGTA
>APFE030840804.1:120514-138925 GCA_000404065.3 Pinus taeda | reverse complement strand
CCGCCACATCTTGTGTCTCTTGTCTTGGCTTGTTTTCTGTCGATCGTTTAATGTTCTATCTGCACTTTACTTTAGGTACATGTGATTGCTAATCTGTGGAATATAATAAGAAAAAAGTAAACTGTTATAAGCATAGAACATACCATAACTTGTCAAGCATATACTTATAGTAATGCATTGTTGGCATTATCTTAGAAGATCTTGGTACAAATTCACAGTTGTTTTTGGTTCAGGTGGAACAGGTTCAGGGGGAGATCATGGTTGTTGGTTTGGATGGTGCTTGACAGATGCGGCTGATGATAGTTGCTGATAACTATCAGTCTTGTTTTAGATATTTGATCTCTTTGTCATGTATATCTTGTTTTCAAGGTCATGAAACGACCTATTTTGTTTCCCCACTATGCATGGGATGGATGATGTAATGTTCTGACATTTGGTATATACCCACTTGGTTGGGTGGATGAGTCAAACTTGGTATATCCCCACTTGGTTGGGAGATGGATGTATGTATGAGTCATTAGTGATAGGAAGGTCATTTATGATGTATGTATAGAGTCATCCTTTTGCAGATCTTGCTCATATTCTAGGGGAGCATGGACAACACACTTTAGCATATCAGAGAATTTAGCATGTACTTAGGGGGAGCATAACCCTTTTCCCTTGATGACAAAGGGGGAGAGTGACTTGGGGTTTCCATCAAGTCCAAATGGGGAGATTGTTGGCATTATGATATAGATTTGGCTCTATGACACAGGTGTTGTCCTTGATGGCAACTCACACAGATGACAGATCACAATCCAGGCTCACAGAATGAAGAAAGAGAGGTATACGTAGGTTCCCCATTGACCAAGCCGCGTGTACACGCGGGTTCGCAGACCAAAATGCGCGTATAACGTACACATGCACTTTTATGGAAGGAAAAGCGCGTACATATTGGAAAACTTAGTTTTGGTTTGTGGTATTTGGTCCATGGTATTTTGATCCATGGTATTGGTCCAAGGTATCTTGTCCGAAATGTTGACCCCAGGTATTTGGTCCAAAGTATTGATTCTAAGTGGTTTTGGACCATGGTGCTGAGTATGGCCTAAGACTATAAAAGGAGGAGAAGATCATTAGGCAAAGACACTTATGAATTGAATATCTAATGAAGAGCAAGATTTAGAATAGAGGTTATTGGGTTATGGTGCACAGCTGGATCTGAATCAAGGATGAACCTGAGCGCTTGATGAAGGATAAGTTCTATTGATGGGTCAAGATCTTAAGGCTGGAATAGAAATATCTTTGTGTGGTTTTGATCTTTTATCTGAATAACTGGCTCATGTTGTAATCTGTAAATATGATGATTTGGGTATCGCTGATGTCTGGAATTGTTGTAAACTTTAAATCATCATTTATAGATCTGTACGCAGGTTCACTTTAGCAGAGGCGCGTATACACGCTGGTTCTGTTTATCAAAACAACGTATACGCATGTTCGCTTTGAGAAGACGATGTATGTACGCAATTTTCTGGGTTCTGGCTTGGGTTTTGGTTACTGTTACTATATTTCTGGTTACAACATTTTGAGAAGTAATTGATTGATTCAGTTTTGGTTGGTGCAAAGGAGATTGGTTGATGCAGATAAATTTGATGTTTGATTGATGTTATTGATGGATCCAGTCTGAAAATTTATGAAACGTGGTCCCTGAAAGAAAAGAGAAGGTTGTAGCCTTTTGTAGGCCTGCACCTACGTGTTAGTAAACACATTAGCTAGTACAAGAGCTAGGGGGTTGTAGCTCCCTTCCAAGAGAAGCTAGAGAATGAGAGAAAGTTGTAGCCTTCTGCAGGTAGAAGCCTGCGTACCGGTATAAGACTGCACCAGTACAAAAATTGTAAAAAGAAGTTTCTTATTAAAAGAAGATAGAGACGATTGCAGCAAGTGGTTTTCACCCACATTGGGTTGCCACCTTATATCTTGTGTTCATGTGTGTATGATTGTCTGTTCTGTTTTACTGCACCTGGTTACTGTTTATATGGTTTTGATGCACTGATTAAAAGTCAACATATGAAAAATTAATTGAATCATAAGTTTGCAGGATATACGCTAGTTGCCTTAATAAAAGTTGCGTATACACACAAGTTCCATTAACTGAAGTAGAGTATATGAAGCTGAGTATGGAAATGAAATATTATTGACTTGCTAATACTGATTCACCCCCTTCTCAGTGTTATTTCCAACAACTTGATGTAGGTCCTTTTTTGACTTGATCTTCTTGAAGGTGCCTTTATATGAAAATGCTTTTCTTCTTGCTTAGTAGTCTTCCTTGATGAATAGTAGATGGTAGACCTTCTTGTCGTTGATGTGTTTGAGACTTATTGGCTTGATGCTTCAACTTTGTAGTTGTTATTGAGATGTCCTTTCTTGATGAGTCACCTTATGAGTGTTCTTGAGATGCCCTTTCCTTGATATGTCACCTTAGATCTGATACCATGTTGAAGAATCTAGGGCAGTTATGTATAGTAGGATTCTTCTAGACTTGACAACAATTTGTGAAACACTTTTACAATTTATCTTGTTAGCACGATCTTCTTCTTTTATTATCATTGTGTGTATATTTACTTCATCAAAATGCTACCAAAACACAAGAAACAAGAATACAAGATATTGGCTCTTTGCCAGGGCAAAACCTCTCTCTCTTAGAGAGGAAAACCCTTTCATAAATTTCTCTTATTGAAGCTTCTTTTGATCAATTCCAAACCATTTACCCTTGACAAGAATATCGTCCAAGCACAAGTCAAGTCCTTCCTCCTTCCTGCAATTCGTTTCCTGGCACTTAGTCCTCCTTCCGACACTTCGTTCTTCTTTCAACTGTTGATAGTCCTTGGTATACTAGTTATATAAGAGACTCCAATCTTTAATCCTTAGTGAGATCCTTCACCAATGAGGATACCTTCCTTCTCTTGACCCAATCGAGCTTCTTCTTGATGTGTAGTTGTAGACTTGATATGACAGCACTGCAACCCTAGTTTCTCGCACGTGTGGGAGGTTTCCATTATGCTTTTGGCTCCTTTCTCCTTCGCTTGAGAGACCCTCTTCTTTGCTTGAGTGGGAGTCCTTATAGGCCTAAGTTACTAGCCCAAACAATGAGATATATATGACTGTGATCTTGTGTTGTGGTGACCGCAGACTATTCTCCTTTTCTCACATGTGTGACTGTATTTCTTCCTTAGAACAACCCTCTGAAATTCGGTTTAGGTCTCTCCTTCTTCGTAGCACTAGATGTTCCTTAAACTCGACTTCCTTCACCCTTTTCTCGACTATCTTCTTCGTTGATTTTAGAGGTAGATTGCTTGTCGTTGGAGGAGTGGACAACCTCTATATATAGAGGTCTGTCCCTCATTTAGGCGAACTTGAGGCCGACTAGGAGACTTGAGGTTGGCTTGAGTTTTCTTCTTCGAAATAGCTTTTTTGGTGATGTTGTTGCTTGGAGAGGACTTGTGACTTTGCATGGAGGGATATCGTTGACTCTTGTACAAATATATACATGGTGTAACATGCCCTTAAGGGTCTTCAATAATTTATTTTGACTCTTTGACTTACCTATATCACTTTGACATGTGCTAAACCTATTTCAATGAGCAAGAAACTCATTGATAAATGTAACAAACATAATATTTCTTTTCTTGTATAAATACAAATATTAAAAGTACATTTATGAAGACCGAACCTAGTTACACTTTCTTCAACACCTTCTTCCCTTGAGATTTTCATCTTGTATAATTCGGTTCTCAAAGATATGATTTCTCCTGCAGTGATCAGAGAAAACAACTCCACCAATTTGTCATGGATTTCCTTCGCTGTCTTTAACTTTGCAACATAAGGGATGAGAGAATCTGTAATTGACTCTATGAGTATCCTTTGTGCCTTTATTTCTCCTTTCATGTATTTTGATAGTGCTTGAACTTGCTCTTGAGATGTTTTGCTGATGGAGCCCTTTACATATTCAATAACTTCATTCTCCATGAGAATTAAGTCAATTCCCTTCTTCCATGCAAGGTAGTTTGAATTCCCAACCAATTTATTGTTCTCCTTGCAGAATAAAGTCATTTGGATTGTGGATTGAGACATAAAAATATAAAATACTGACTTGTCAAGTGAAGATGCTTCTTTGATGATGGTATCTTCAAATTGATGCCTTCTTGATGATGATGATAATTAAAGATGCCTTCTTCAAGATGATTGCTTCCTTGATGTTGTCTTCCTTCTTCAAAGATGACAATACTTCTTTTCTAGATGATATGCTTGAGATAAGATCCTTTCTTCAATGAGAGGGAGATTACCTTGATTTCTTTGATGATGATGACAATGCTTCTTCTTATTTCCTTGGATGTAGAACTATAGAATGTGGAGACTTCAAGATGTGTTAAGTCCTTCTTGAATGGAGGTAGGGTCTTTGAGGTCTTATTCTTCTTACAAGAGATGTGTTGATGTGATCCTTGAGATGCGATGGATATTCCTCCTTGATGCTTCTTAGTTCTCCTTGATGATCTCCTTGTGCTTGGCCCTTATGTATCCTTCTTCAATTTGATGATCTTCAAGCTACCTTCCTTGTTGACGCCACCTTATCTATGATAGTGTGTTGAGAAATCAAGCGGCAACGAGATTAGATGATTTCTCTTACTATGATAACTGCTTGTGATATTCTTTTGCTTAACTTGATTTATTTGTAGTTAGCTCTTCTTCACTTAATTATTATAGTGTTCTTTAATCACCGAACAACTACCAAACAATGAAGAATAATGAGACAAGAGGACACAAAATGTAGGCTGCAAGCTAGGGCATAAACCTCTCATTTTGAGAGGAAAACCCACAAGAATTCTTCTCTTCTTATAGATGTTCAGATGATTTATTCCAAGACCTATGACCCAAGACCAAGACTCCTCCAAGGCCAAGTAAAACCTCTTCCTGATGAACTTGCTTGCACAAAGTCAACGACAATCAAACTTGCCTACTAACTGCTGCAACTTTCTCCTTTAACCAAAAATTTGGACTTGCAATTCTGACTGCAAATTTCATCTATTGCAGAAACCCTAGATTGGCACGTGTGAGAGAATAATGGTGAATTCTTCCTTCTTTCTCCTTCATTAGGATTGGCTTCTCTTTCTTGACTACCCAACTTGTAAAGTTGATGCATCTTGACACTTAACTCAACTCCTTGAATTGACTACAATTCAGTCTTGCTATAGTAGTAGTGATGCCCTAACTTCCTCGCATGTGTGAGAGATTCTGCCCTAAAACAATCCTTTAGTACCTCGCTCTTCCTTCTTTTGTTTCTCCTCTTTCTCGCTGGCTATTAGTCTTCTTCTCTTGTGCTTCTTGTGCTTATGATCGAACGTCTTAGATGCTCTCCAATTGAGGTCGAGTACCTCTTATATATAGGCTGCTTGGAGGCTCTTAATAGGCTAACTTTACTGCTTTATAGGCCGACTTATCTTTTGTAGTTTGACTAGGTCTTGGAGGGTCTTCACGACACTTTTATAACTCAAATAAATTCCTTGACATGATACAATATGCCCGAATAGGGTCTTTACTTATGATTATGACTTCTTGACTCAATGATAAAACCTGGAAGCACACAATGGGTGCTTGACCTACAAATAAAATTCAATTGAGCATGAAACCCATGCTACAAAATAATAATAATAAAATTTCTTTTTCTCTTTTCATCAAATACATAAAATCACGATTACATTAGACATTATGAAAATTGAACCTAGTTACACATTTCAACACTTTTTACAATGCACTTCGCCTACGACTTAATAGAGAAAGAAGGTGAACAAACAAGATATTAATTCTTCAAATCTTCGACTTAAATTTCGATTGGGTTTGGTTCATGCTTCAAGGATTATAGTAATTCAATGATATTAGACTATCCCTTCCAAACATATCAACCAGGTCGACTCTAATGAATGACACCTTTCTTCTAGATCATATCAAATATTAAAGAATTAAATCAACCCTTTAAGCAAACTCATATTGCTATCATAAAAAATAAAGTGCTCGTGGCATCTCCACAGAGAAGGTGACTCAACAATTCGCAAGACAAAGCTTTTGGATAGCAATTTAGATTTGTTACGGAAGAAGGAAGAATGCTTTCAACCTTCACAATTTAGACCTTACATTACTCAAGAAGTTCACATACCATATAGGAGAATAATTCCATCAAGAGGCTTGCACATAGAGAACATGTTCCTCAAGAAAATGGTGCATGAACCATAGAAATTGCTTGATACAAAACTCAAAAGGTGCCATGACGCTGATGCTAGAGAATCTTGCTCGATTCATAAATGAATTTAGTTTGCTTGAAAAGTCACATATCTCCTCATGTAATATAGTTACAACAAAATTTGAGTCTCAAAATTATTTATCACAAAATTTCTCAAAACTTGAATATTACTTTAGAAATGAGATGCTATAGAGAAGGGATTCATTCATAATGAGCCCAAATCATAACCTACATGAAACTTTGATTGAGTTTTAGCCATACCTCAATGTAGTAATCTCAGATCCATAAAAGTTTCCTTGACGCCACAAGGTTCGATCTAGATTGCAACCTTCACTAGAATCAACACAAAATCTTCAATCATATTTTGTGACAGAAATGCTTGCACATCATATGAGAATAGAGGATCTTCATAGAACAAAGATTCCATTAAAATTCATATGAACCAAATATAGATTTTGGCCTGGGATCAAATCTCAATTGTTATTACAATAAGATAGCTCAGATCCATAGAGAAAGCTTGGATGACTCGACCTATATCACCATAGGATCTCACTGATCACATACCATAAATGCATCTCTTCATACCATAAAGATAAATATCTCAAGGATATTCATACAATAGAGGATGGTCTCACATATATCCATAGAGATCCTTGCCACACATCACTGACCTTCGGGCAAGAGAAGGACATTAAGAGATCCTGATAGGTGTCATAATAAAACCATGAACTTCGCCTTTCAGATTAACTTGAGTGAGGAAGAACAAAGTATATAATTGGACAAGCCTTGAATCACTTTGAATGATCCACACGAATTCTCATTTTTTCAATGTAACTTGATGCCACAGGGACACCAGAAAGGTACCATAAAGTTCAGGTAATAACTTTTGAATGAAAGCTCGCACACTTTTACGAATATTACTATAGTTCTCTTAAAGAATAAGCTCGCATATATACTAAGGGAGTTACATACCTCTGATAAAATTAGGCTTGTACCTCTATTCGCCTTCTCCATTTTGATTTGAAAGTCTATAATTATTACCTCAAGAATCCGAATTTTAGGCCTTCTCATAAACCCTTATCATTCCTGTGCTAGTGCCCTAACTTATGCAACAAATCAACAGAAAGTATCGGCTTCATCCTTAATTCAGGATTTTGCATAGACCTCAAAAGTCTTCTTCCAAATTGCTCTTCGATACCCCCCAGTTTCGATACCATGATGATTTTCTGGGGTACCTACTATAATTAAGTTTTCCTTCATTTGATAACTACTTCAATGATCAATTAAACAATAGTTTTCTCATAGCATTAAATTCAATATCGTTTAGGCAATTATACAGAAGAAAAACATCAACTAATAAACATGAAAGAGCAGTAAAGTAACCATGAAACAATAAGACAAGAGACACATAAATTAGGCAAACAACCAAAGCAAAACCCACAAGGGGAAAACCCACAAAAGTTCTTATGAGAGAGAGAGAGTTTCCTAATTCATCAATAAATCATAAATAACAAATAGCAGAATAAAAACCAAACCAACGACCAATACCATGATTAAGTGCCATGTCAAAATTTAAGTCCCTGAAATTTCAGCTCTCCTTAGAATTTCGACCTCCCCTTGAACGTTTGGCCTCCTCCTGAAATTTCAGCCATCCTATAATTTTGCTGTATCAAAGATACATGAGGCCAATTTTGATGTGTTTGATTGAGGAGAGATATCTCCTTTATATATAGCCTTCAAGTTGTTGGAGAATGTTACTAGTGTTTGTCTTCATAATTGTATATGAGTCATGATGTAATGCACTTATCAAAGGAAAGAAAAATTATTTATTAACATGGGTTTCATGCTTTATTATTTTATTTTTAGGTCAAAGCCTCCATTGTAGGCTTCTAGGGTTTATGTTATGAGTCATAGTCCTTGTCATTATTTAATAGACCCTTCTTGGGTTTTGTATAACAAGAAAGAAATTTATCTTTGTGTTAAAAGTGTCATTTGTGCCTCCTCCACCAAGTCGGCCTCATTAAGGACATTCAACCACCCAAAAAGACTATAAATAAGTAACTACTCAATCTCATTTGGGAGATCAATCAAGCAAGTTCAATTTGTAGTTGCTAAAGAAAGGAAGAGAAAAATACCTAAAGAAGAAGAAGAAGAAGAAGAACCCTAGCGAAGAAGGAGACATTCATCAAGCAAGAAGAATCCGAAATTCTCTCTCCTCTGCCACACGTGCGAGTTTCTGGGTTGTTGCAGGAGGGACGAAATCACAGATATGCAGTAGGGCTGAAATTCTGGAAGCTGGAGTGCCGAAATTCTGAGTTGTCGCTGGGTTGAAGCTGTTTGGCTAGAAGTGGCTATTGAATTTTGGTTAATCAATTTGGAAGGCTGACTTAGTGGAGAGAGGAAGGTCTTTTGGTTTGGTCTAAGGTCTTGGATTGTCTCAATTTGATTTGAATCTACTAATGGAAGAGTTTGACTGGGTTTGCCCTTATGCTAAAAAATCAGAATGGAAAAAATATTTCTTATATAGATAATTACTTATGATTATTTTATCTTTATGTTATTCTTTTATCTTTTAGTTCATCAAGCGATTACTAAAACAATAGCACAAGGACAACAGATGTAGGTGGACAACCAGGGCAAAACCCTTATATAGGGGAAAACCCAATCAACAATTCTTCCTTCAATATGAGATAATCCAAGACTCTTGACCTAGACAAAGACTTCCTCCACACCAAGTCAACCGTCAATCCTTCTTGCAAATAATAACCCTTCAATAGCAACTTCGACCTAGCAACTTCAACTTGTAGTAGCAGCTTCGACCCAACAACAGGTAGCAGTAGCAGTAGTAGCAACAACTTCGACTTGACAAAGGAAAACTTTAGTCTCCCTACATACTCCTCCTGAGTGAGAGATAGGTAGCTCAAAATTTCGATCTTTATGTCTTCTTCTTTCTTCCAAAATTTCGCACTCCGTTTTGGCCCCTTTCCAACTCTACTTCAACGTTGCATTTCCCAACTTCCAACTTCTGGAGCTCGAACTATGAGAGAGTGTGAATTGCTCTAAATGAATTCGAACAACCTTATATACATAGCCTTTCAGTGAGGTCGAATTGTCCTTCTTTTAGATGACTTGATCTCTTTGAGGTTGACTTGGTGTGGAGGGGACAAATAGTATATTTGACTCAATATTAATTCTTTTTACATGAATCAAAAGCCCAAGAAGGGTCTCTTTTAATGGACAATGACTCCAATGACTTAGAATAAATCCTAGAAGTCCTCAATGGGGACTTTGACCTAAAACAAGATGACCCAAGCATGAAACATATGCTTTAATAAGTCATAATAATAATATTAAGAATATATTCTTGATTCTTTTGATAAATACATTTCATTGTGACTCAAATACATTTATGAAGATCAAACCTAGTTACATATTTCAACACCCTACATAAAGGTTTTAACCCTAGCTGAGTGCTTATATCTAGTGTCATTGATCGTCATGCTTTTGATTTGATGATTGCTTGATGAGAAGAAGATAAAAGAACATAAAGAAAGTTAATAGGAATTCAAGAATATCACAAGTAATTATCAATGTAAGAAAATATTTCTGCCTTTTTGGTTTTCTAACATGGTATTAGAGCTAAGGTGAAGGATAAGAAGGAAGAAAGGATCTATGAAGGAAGCATCAAGACAAGATCATATGAAAAAGGCTTATTGAAGGAGAGAATTTACATCTAGAAAATCTATGGCCACATCAATGGAGTAAAAAATAAACTAGAAGGAGCCACCAATTATAGAGCATGGAAGAAGAGGATAAATCTCATCCTCGCAAAGCACAAAGTATTGGATTTTGTACTTGGAAAGGTTAAGGAACCCGCAAATGAAGCAGGAAAAGAGAAATATAGGGAAACTTGCATCATGTCCATGAATCTAATTGTAGATGGAGTTAAGGGTAACTTAATTCCCTACATATCCAATATAGATTTTGCAAAAGAAATATATGAAGCTCTCTCCAAACTATTCACAGTCAAGAATGTTGGACAAATAGCTAGTCTAAAGAATGAACTAAGAACAGTGAGGATTACAAAAGATGAGACTGTGTCTTCTTATTTTGTGAGGATCTGTTAGGTTCCTAGACTACTGGTGTAGCCCCTTATTGTTATTAATGCAACCCCCTTATTGTATTGTTGTGCCCATGTAGTCCCCATGTTGTTATTATTGTGCCCCATAAAAACCCACTTTTGTTATTGTTGTGCCCCTACAATATTATTGTTATGCAGGCTCTGATTATATTGGGACCACTTAGACTCCTATATATAGAAAGGAGGTATTGTCATTTGTATCATCCAAGAATTATTCATTTTTGTATTGTAAAGGAGGTTCCCCCTCGAAGAGGCTGATTTTGAAGTTGTTCATTCATCTTTTCTATCTTTTTGTGAGCCGGTTTCATAACATTTGGTATCAGAGCTTTGGATTCTAGGGTTTCACTGCTCCAAATAGGTTATCATGGCATTTTTGCTATAACTTTTTCTCTACGAAGTTTCAGACGCTAAAAAAAATCCCTCATTTGAGTCGAAATCGTTATGAACCTCGGGTCCAGATTTCAGATTTCATCTCGCTATAATTTCGGAGATATGATATAAGGAAGTTAGGGTTTCTGCAAGATCCAGAATTCCATCACAAATAGGTCATCGTGGCATGTTCGCTGTAATTCTTTTTCTACGAAGGTTCAGACTCTGAAATTAAAACCCATTTGAGCAGAAATCGTGATGAAGCTCGGGTCCGAATTTTAGATCATGTCTCTCTATATTTTCGGAGATATGATCCAAGGAAATTAGGGTTTTTGCAGGATCTGAAGTTACATCGCAAACAGGTGACCTTGGGAAAATCGTCATAACTTTCTCTCTAAGTATCAAATTGAAATTTTGTAAGAAATCATAGAAAGATGATAGATTGTAGTTTTTTGTGTATCGTTTTCAGGTCCGAAGGTTGAAACAATGACTCTTGGCACTTCGTACAAGTTCGCTCTACTAAAAAAATGTATAATCAGGTCATCCTGGGAGATTGAGAATAACACTTTCTTGGAGAATCCAATTTCGATCAGACTGGTGGCGTTGGAAAGAGGACTCAGAGGGCTACTATAGTTCACAATTTCAGACCTTGGAGATTTGAAATTTCAGAGATACATCAGATTCAATATCAAGCTCTTACAAAGTGAAAAAAGGTGTGTATTTTTTTTTTTAAATTTTACACAAGTTTGGTTTGAAAAATTAGTTTGAAGGAATTCAAAGGGCATAGTGAAGCATAATTATCATTAATTGATGCCCCGAAGAAAGAAAATGGAAACACCTAGTAAGCAACCTGAAAGCGCTAGCATGACTCATGAAGAAGATGAAGAAATGCAACATGACATATCAAAATTACGAGACCAAGTGCAACAAATTTCACTCTCACAAAAAGTAATAGAAGCTAAGATGGATGGTTTAAAGGAAGGCATGGAAGATAAGATGGATGGTATGAAAAACAACATTGAAGATTGGAAGAAAGACATGGAAGGTTGGAAGGAAGGTTTGAAAAAGTTACTACAAGAAAAACTTCCTAATGACGAAAAGGTAGTAGAGCAAACACATAATGAGAACAAAATAAATGTTAATCATGATTCAAAGAATGACAACATTGAAGATTTGAAGAAAGACGTGGAAGGTTTGACAAAGTTGCTACAAGAAAGGCTTCTTAATGGCGAAAAGGTAGTAGAGAATACTCACGATGAGAACAAAAGAAACATTAATCATTTCATAGACTCTAACATTGGAATAAAAACCCACCATGTTCCAAAGATCGATATGAGGAAGTTTGATGGAAAGGATCCCGTAACATAGATACTACAAATGGAACAATATTCTGATCTCCATAATGTGCAAAACACACAAAAGGTATGCATTGCAACTTTATATTTGGAACCCAATCAGTTTGTATGGTATCAATGGCTCTGCTCTTGTAAACAAATTGTCACTTGGGCAATTTTTACGGAAGAAATGATAACACATTATGAGGATACAAAAAGCAACATTTTTTTTAGCCAATTGATAAATCTCAAACAAAAAGGTTCAATGGTGGAGCACATTGAGGACTTCCAAAAAGTGAATATAAGGATAAAATATATTACAAAGGAGCACAAAATTGATGTATTCATAGGGACATTAAATGATAACATCCAACATGAGGTTCACATTTGGGAACGTGATCCATTGGAGAAGATATTCAGGTTGGCAAGAAAAAATGAAAGCAAAATTATGGCAACAAGGAAGACTACCAATCACAACTATAAAGATGGAAGTGTTGTTGCCCTTAGCCTTCCATAACCAACAAGGTTGACACCACAACAATTGGAAGAAAAAAGAGCAAAAGGGCTTTGTTACAGTTGTGATAAAAAATACACTAAAGGTCATAAGTGTGTTGAGAAGAAATTACTTTACATAGATTGTGACGAGGAAGAATAAAAGGAAAAAGAAATATCAGAAGAAGATGATACACACCAGGAACAAAGCTTAAAAAAAGAAGAAATGAATCCGACCATATCTTGTAATGCATTCGCTGAAATAACCACTCAAACTATCAAGATAGAAGGACATATCAAGAAGAAAAAGGTAATAGTGTTGATTGATTCAGACAATACCCATAATTTTATTCATTGTAAGATAGCGAAAGAATTGAGTTGCTTCCTATATCCAGCACCAGAGTGTCAAGTGATGGTTGCAAATGGAAGAACCATAAATTGCTCTGGAAAGTGCCATAATATCAAGCTATCCATGAGAGAATATGTTTTGAATAGTCCAATGCTTTCCATTCCAATGGGTGGTGCTAATGTTGTACTAGGAGTCCAATGGATACAATCTTTGGGTACGATAACTTTTAATTTTCAAGAACTCTTTTTGTTTTTGTTTTTATTATTGGTTCAGAAGGAAAGGAAGTTGAATTAAGGGGTGTCGTAGGGAAATCGAGAAAGATAATAAGCTCTAACGACATGATAAAGCTTCTAAAGAAAGAACAACGTGGCGTAATTGCACAATTATGTTCACTAGAGGTGCCCACGTCGAAATCATTTATTTCTCCAGATCTCCAAAAAGTCTTAGACTATCATTCCAAGGTATTTGAGACTCCCAAAAACCTCCCACCTATTCGTGATCATGATTATGCTATTCATTTTCTAGGAAGCGTTCCTCCAAACATCAGGCCTTACAGATATCCTTATGCACAAAAGAGTAAAATTGAACGTATGGTTGCATATATGTTAGAGGCTGGTATAATTCAACCCAGTCAAAGTTCTTTCTCTGCTCCAGTAGTATTGGTGCACAAGAAGGATGGATCATGGCGCATGTGTTTGGATTATTGGGAGCTCAAAAAGCTCACTATTAAAGATAAATTTCCAATTCCTCTCATTGATGAATTATTGGATGAATTGCATGGAGAAATTTACTTTAGCAAGTTGGACTTTCATACAGGATATCATCAAATCAGAATGAAGACTGAAGACATTTCGAAAACAACATTTAGAACTCATGAGGGTCATTATGAATTTTTGGTCATGCCTTTTGGCCTTACCAATGCACCTTCTACATTTCATTTGATGAATTCCATTTTCAAACCCTTCCTTAGAAAATTCGTGTTAGTATTTTTTGATGATATACTAATCTACAACAAGTCTTGGAAGGATCATGTTCAACATGTTGATAGAGTGCTCAGACTATTGGAAGAGAAACAATTATATGGAAAACCTCCAAATGTTTCTTTGGAGTACAAGAGGTGGAATACTTGGGTCATATTGTATCTCATGAAGCTGTTAAGGTAGACCCTCAACAACAACAAGTGCTCCAACTCTTAAAGGATAACCTCACTTTCGCACATAATAGAATGAAAAAACAGGTAGATCAACATCACAGCGAAAGAAGTTTTGATATAGTCGTCTGGGTATCTCTACGACTACAACCATACAAACAAATGTCCCTCAAGCGAGCGAAGAAGGATAATAAATTATCACCAAAGCACTATGGTCCTTACAAGATGTTGCAAAATATTGGTACTATGGCATACAGATTAGAGCTTCCTGCATCTTCCCGAGTGCCCCTAGCTCTCCATGTTTCATGCTTAAAGAAGGTTATAGGTGACAAGATCCAGTTCAAACAATATTGTCGGAATTTGAAAAGGAAGGAAAAATCATATTGGAACCTGAAGTAGTCACAGAAACTAGAACCCGACAGCGACGAAATCGATCAATTTCATAGTATATTATAAAGTGGAAGAATTTACCCGCTAAAGATTTCACAGGGGAGGATGAGAATTTTATACAGAAGCATCCAGAACTACTCAAGCGTTGAGGACAACACTTTTTGAATGAGAGAGGCATGTTAGGTCCCTATACTACTAGTGTAGCCCCTTATTGTTATGAGTGCAACCCCCTTATTGTATTGTTGGGCCCATGTAGTCCCCATGTTGTTATTATTGTGCCCCATAGAAGGCCACTATTGTTATTGTTGTGCCCTTACAATATTATTGTTATGTAGGCTCTGATTATATTGGGACCACTTAGGCCCCTATATATAGAAAGGAGGTATTGTCATTTGTATCATCCAAGAATTATTCATTTGTGTAATGTAAAGGAGGTTGCCCCCTCAAAGAGGCTGATTTTGAAGTCATTGATCTATCTTTTATCGTTTTGTGAGCTAGTTTCATAACAAGATCTCTCGAGTAGGAGATGAGCTCCAAGCAATTGATGAAGCCATACCAGAAATAAGAGTTTGTGATTGCTGCACTAATAGGTTTGCCAAAATCATGGAGTGCCTTTGCATCAGGTATTAACAACTGGAAAGAAAAACCATCCTTTGAAGAAATGTGGGTGTAGTCAAGAAGAAGCTCACATCTCTTTAGCTAGAGACAAGAAGGAATATGGAGAGAACAATATATCCAATGCATATTCTACTCACTACGAAGAAAGGGGAGGATACAAGAAGTTTAAAGGACCAAAGAAGAAGATTAACCTATCCAAAATAGAATTTTTTCATTGTCATAAGATGGGACACTACAAGAATCAATATCTTGAAAATCCTAAGAGTAAAAAGAGAGAGAACATGCTACAATTGCATATGAAGCTTCACCTAAGAAGAACAAGATTGAAGAATACGAAGTCAAGGACTTATATTATTAAGTCTCTTACATATCCTCCTACTTATATCATAGACTATTGTTTTAGAAAGTTTTCCTTTTTGATTTCAAGAGTTTATAGACCTAATATGCCGTGTTAGAAATTCTTGAGTTGTTTTGATAAGGTATAGGCATCCCTTAAAATGATTGAATTGATGAAAGATTAAGAGTGAACCTCCACCATTTCACAAAAGATAAGTATCCTATTCTTTATTTTCTCTTTCATGCTTGAGTTCCTCTATACATCTAGCTTTGTTTGTATTGCATACTTATAATCCGTTCTTTATATTTTCCTTGGTAGGAAAGCTTGCAGGGATTACACAAGGATTATGGAGGAAACTTCAAGAAAATATTTGTATCACAAAAGTAAGCTACTTGTTAAAGAAACTCTACAAGGTTTGTTAAGAAAACAACAACTCAAGGTATGTTTTAGACTACAATTTCTATTGCAAAATCTTCTTCATACAATAAGGTATGGTCATTTTTCTTTTGAAATTTATATTACTAACTATCTCATGTCTAGGATTCTGAATCATCAAGATTCTTGTTTAAGGTGATTAATCTTTAGATTAAATCAACTCTCTATCTTTTGCTTACTTTGGTAAAACCCAAACTTTTAGGGTTTGCTATAAAACCCTAACCTTTTAGTGCTTAGGGTACTTTAATATTAGTGATGAAACCCTAGTCTTCTTAAGGTTTAGTAATCATGATGAAATCCTACTCTCTTGATGTTTAGGGTTTTGGAAACGTTATGGTAAGACCTTAGTCTTTTAGGGTCTATTATTGATGTCTAGGATATATGATGAAACCCTATATTTCTTTAAGGTTTAATAAATTAGGGTTTATGGGAAAAACCCTTGTAATAATTAAAAGTAAGGTCTTAGAAATAAATCCCTAGGGGTATGTGCTTCTGTATGGTTGAAATCCTTGCCCAGTCAAAATTGCTGTATATCTAATTTTGGAGTTTGATGTTTGTATCTAGGGTTTATGATAAAAACCGAGTAAGAGCTTGATATAAGTTTCTAGGGAACAATAATGGTACCCTAGATATGAATGATAGAATGCTAACTTGATTGTTGATATCCATGATTTAGTTTTATTGATGAAATCTAGGGTTTGTGACAAAAACTCTAGTAACGGTTCCTGTAAAATTCTAGAGATGTAATCCTTGTTAATTACCTAACTAGGTTTGGGATTTAGATGTCTAAAGCTTGATTATTTTGATGCTCCCATTATATTATCATGCTAACCCTATTTTGATAAAGTTAACTTCATGCTTATGTATATTTGTACTAGGTTGCACTTAATTTGCAGGTATATAATTTTCAAGATGTTGAAGATGTTGTGAGAATGACGATGATCTTCATGCTTTTGATTTGATGATTGCTTGATGAGAAGAAGATAAAAGAAGAACATAAAGAAAGTTAATAAGAATACAAAAATATTACAAGTAATTGTCAACTTAAGAAATTATTTTTGCCTTTTTGGTTTTCTAACACAAATGGGGTGAAATGGGTGCCTCTTAGGAGCCCAACCGACCTAATAAATTTGGAGGCAAATTAAAAAAAAATTCAAATTTCCCATATCTTTTTCAAGGTGAAAATACCGACCATGGCTACCATATTTTCCAACATCCTCAGTGATAACGAACAAGTCTACTGATACTTTTGATTTAAAAAAAGAAAATGTACATGTACATATTGTGAGATTTTCATAATGTTGGTATAATATCTAGTTTTTCAAACCCTAGCTAAGGAAAACCATGAAAACCATATCCATCACTAAAGATCCACAACAAGCTAGTGTAAACTCCAGCAAGTCCTCCTTGGCTTCAACTACAAGTTTATATCACACAAACTGTTCACACCACATTGTCATCTCCCTTAAGGTTTGCAAACCCTAGGCATGTTAAATCACACGAGTACAATGCAAGACAATTCTAGTGTTAGCATCCAAATCTACATGTCCATCCTAGGGTTTGAGTCATCAAATCTCAAGGCTTCAATTCTTGCATCAATATTGTTAGAAAATGAGAAAGGCACAATTTTTTTTTCCTATTTTGATAATTACTTGTGATATATTTGAATTCTTATTAGTTGCTTTTATTCTTCTTTTATCTTCTTATCATCAAGTAACTATAAAAAACAAAAGTATGAAGATCAAGACAACAAGTGAGACAGTATGTAGGCTCTCAACCAGGGCAAAACCCCTCTCCTAGGGGAGAACCCAAGAAATTTCTTCTCTTCTTTAAGAACCAAATCAAATTAGGCAACCAAGACCATTAGACCAAAAACAAGACCTCCATCCACCAAGTCAACCTTCCAACCATCCTTCATTAAGACAAATATGCACAAGTCAACAAGCCTTTGACCATCCAAAGTCGACTTAAATTTGCTCCAAACAATGTTTCGACTTTCCTTCTTATCTCTGCAACTACAACATGTACCTTTGGCCATGCCATCTGTTCCTATGCTTCATATTTTCTCAATGTGTGAGCCAGAATAGTAGGATTTTGGTACTTAAAGACTTGATAAGATAACTTTCTTTTCCTTGAATTTTTTCTTCTCTTTATTAGTCTTTCTTGCACTTCTTTTTCCACCTGAGTTGCAGATCGAACTCCTTGATTGAATTGTGTCACAATAGATCGAAGTCACCGTATATTTATAGTCTCCAAGAGGGACGAAATTCCTTCATGAGGCCGACTTTGATAGATGAAGAAGCTGACTTGGTGGAGGAGGGATAAAACTCATTTTTGACACAAAAATATTTTTCTTACTTTACATAAAGAACCCAGAAAGGGTTTAATACATGATGATTAGGACTATGACTTGTGACACAAACATAAAAACACTCAATGGGTGCTTTGACCTATAAACAAAATAAATAAAGTATAAAACCCATGCTTATAAATAATTTTTCTTTTGATATTTATAATAATTTCTTTTC
>APFE030840804.1:59986-119372 GCA_000404065.3 Pinus taeda | reverse complement strand
AAGGATACAATAATTGAGTCTTCTTCCAAGTGAGGCATCAGTCTAAGGTCAAGACTCATTAAGCTAGGATCTCCATGATATTGCCCTAATGTCACATCCCACAAGAACAAGACTCCAAAACTATGGAAGGTGTTAGCTCCACTCTTCTTGTCTTCTACTAGGGTAGAAGCCTTAATGGTACAAGAAGAGCCATAACAACTATCATCATATTCAACATTGTGTTCTTCTCTAGGGTTTACATGCATAACACAATCTGTACATCACAACAACAAATCTTGACATCACACAAGAGAAATCTCTCCATGAACATCTAAGATGTCTCTTTCTCTCCTTGTCTTCTCTTAGGGTTTCCTCATAAACCCTAACATCTAGTTGCTAGGGTTTCCTCAAGAATCCCATTGCCTTGCTCTCTTTCCTAGTGTTTTCTCACGAACCCCAATGTCTTTATCCCTACAAGACATCTCTCTCCTATGGTTTCCTCATGGACCCTAATGTTTCCAAAACGAGTACAAAGAGTACACAAATGTACAAGAGCTCTCTACCTCGTTATACATACAATAGGAAAGGAAGGCTAACATAAAATAAGGACATGACTACATAAAAGTAACAAACAAGGAAACTCCACATACAATGCCCTACAATAAATACATGTGCATGTGTTAAACTAGGGTTTATCCAAGCCTCAAAGTGAAATGCTCTTTAAGCATGATCCTTATTTGGTTTAATTCCCCTCCAAGATAATGCACTCTCCAACAAGGTGTTAGTCTAACCCTCCCTTTTCCATGGTGAATAACGTGTCTAAACCTCCCTTTTCCACAATGGTTTGTTATCCAAGTGTCCTCATGCAAGTTACTCCTCTAATTGTAAGTTACATCTCTCATGTGTCCAATGATACTCTCATGTGTGCCAATGTGGTCTTAAAGTTCTAATGCTTCTCCTTAAGATGTGTTTGGGTCTATCACCAAACTTCATTAAGTATGCGGTTGTGCCATCATTTGAGTACACCTCTCCTTTCGGTGATCATCCAATTGATTCACCTTCTCTTTGGAATGCATGAGTTGAATTCTACACAAATCACAACATAGCATGGCATTGCTAATGTAGCCTTGGTGTCTTATGAACTATGCCCTTGGAGAAACAATAAAATCTTTTGAGGTATAGATCTCAAACCTACAAGTCTTGTCTTCAATTCTCTTCTCTAATCACAACAATTTCTTTCTCAACCATTCATTCTCTTCTTGAATCCATTTGTTGATGGCTTTCAACTCTTCCAACATTTTTCTTCTCAAAGGCTTACTCATGTTTGATTTGCATCAATGCATATTTGTTAATGATAAATTGCTATGATACCAATATGATCTGTAATTGCTCAACCTATTGACAACATGATTCATCAACACAAATTCCTTTAAAATTTTAAAATGTAGACTTTTAATGTTCTTTACTATGTTGGTTATTTTCCCTGTTTTGCTCCATTTCTAAAAATTTATTGCTATTTTCATATTTTACTATGTATTCAACAATAAATACGAAGTAGCAAACTCATACAATCACATACCACACAACATAGATATTTAACATGGAAATCCAAATGGGAAAACCAACATCAAAGAGGAGGTTTTTCTTGGCTTTAAGAAATATGAGAAAGATATAAATCACAAGATATGCTCAATTAGATCCTTGCTTATATGCCAAGTGACTAAAAAACTAAGGACATGTAATCACCTTAAATTTACTCTCAAGTTTTCACAACCTTCTTTGGATCACTCATCTAGACTTGGACTAGTGCACTTTTGAATTCTTTTGCCTCATAGATTATGAATCGAGCAAAATTAGCAATGGGTTACCACAATTTTAATGGACTCACCATTTAGATTGTTGAGAAATCATTGCTTTAGGATTTAAGGTTTGATTCCTCTTTTTTAATAATTACTTGTGAATGACGTTGGCTTCTTTTACTACTTTACTAGTTTATCTTTCATTAACCAATTACCAAATTATATGTATATGAAGATCACAAGAACAAGAGACACAAGATGTAGGCACTCAGCCAGAGAAAAACCTCTATAAGGGGCAAACCCAGTCAAACTCATCCTTCAGTAGATTCAAATCAAGATGAGACACTTCCAAACTTCTTAGGCTTAGACAAAGAGCTCCTTCAATCACCAAGTTAGTCCTTCCCTTCCATAGATGATTCCTGTCAAAGTCTCTAAGTGATAGCTTCGTAGCAACAACTTGAGTCCAAATTTTTTGCCCCCCCCCCCCAACAACAATACTTTGACCCCAACAACAAAATTTTGGACCTGCAGTAGATACAAAATATCGACCCCAACAACTGCCCAGAAACTTTGCATGTGTGAGAGATAGATAGCCCATAAACTTAAATTAGGTCTTCCCAACAAATTTCGTCCTTCTCCAGCTACTTCGCTCTTCTATTCTACCTCTCTTCCTTGAAGATCGAATTTGTTGAATGAATGCTCCAAATAGGTCGAACTGTCTCTCTATATAGCCTTTCTGCTGGGTCGAATTGCCCTACTATAGGCTGACTTCATGGGGATAGGGCCGACTTGGTGTGGAGGTGACAAATCACCTTTTTGAATAAAAATTAATTCTTTTTACATGATACAAAAGCCCAAGAAGGTCGAACAAAAAGGACGATGACTCTAATGACTCAAGACAAAACCTAGAAGCGTTCAATGGAGGCTTTGACCTAAAAAACATTGACCTAAGCATGAAACCCATGCTTAATAAGTCATTTTCTTTAATATTAACATTTCTTTTGACAAGTACAATTATGAAGACCGAAACTAGTTACATTCTTAAACACTCCTTAACTAGGGAGGTATTCATAATTACATACATATAAGAGTACATGGAAGATTTCAAAATGAAATGAACTACATAGAGTTCTAGCACACTTAGTGTTGCGGACTAGATACTTGACCAGGGTATTCTATCTGGGTGGGACTAAAAGGACTCAAGCTTTAGCCATTCTAGGTAGCATAAGGCTTTTAAGCTCTACCACCAACCCAAGGATCTAGGTGCGTATCGAAGGTCAGAGCTCCATGACCAATGCCACCCTCCCTCTTCGGGATCTAGACATTGACACATAGGCTGGTTAGATGTCCTCCTAAGCATCTTGCCATAAGATGCCTCATCTCTCACCATCAACTAAATATGTAACATCAACTAATCGAAGCGTGCTTCTAAAATATTCAAACTTCTTATTCGGAAGAGATTTCGTCAGCACATCAACTACTAGTTCTTTTGTCGGGATATATTGTAGCTTCACGACCCCATCTTGTACCAAAATCCTAATGTAGTGGTACTTGTTGTTGATATGCTTCGTCCTTCCATGGAATACGAGGTCTTCAAACATCTTGATGCTTCTTTGATTATCACAATTTATAACTGTAGGATCCAGAGGTTTTCTAAACAAATATGACAAGATTTTTCTTAACCAAATAACTTCCTTTCCTACTTCACATGCAACAACATATTTTGCTTCAACACTACTTAACACAACACTATCTTGTTTTCTACTCATCCATAAAATCATTGCATATCCCAAACTAAAACATCCATTGATAATGCTTCTTCCATTAGTCTCATTGCCACCCCAATCAAAATTGGTAAACCCTGTTAGCTTGACTTCCTTTCCATCATACTTCAGACAATGATGTATTGTGCCACGTAGGTATCTCAAAATATGCTTGGCAACTATCCAATGATCACGGCAAGGCTCCAACTAAAATTGGCTAAGAACATTTACAACAAAACATATATTAGGTATTGTATTTACCAAGTACATTAGAGAACCCACCAACTTACGATAGCTTGTAGGATCAATGAGACTAGAGTAAGAGTTTCTCAACTTTTGAGATTGTTGATCATGGGAGCAGTCATTGGCTTGGAATCCATCATATCGAATTTCTGCAACATCTTGATTATGTATTTACCTTGACCCAGAAAAATCTCACCGGGTTTCTGCTAGAATTCCAAGCCCAAGTAATAGTGCATGAGCCCTAGATCTTTCATCTCAAATTCAACTGCCAACATTTCCTTGCATTCTAGTATTCTGCGCTGCACACCTGTAATAAACAAATCATCCACATATGGTTCATTCTTTACCACCTTAATGTAGGATTTGCATTGGCAGAAATTTTGACGAACCCAATTCTTAAGAGACGTGCTTCCATACTTGCATACCATGCCCTAGGAGCTTGCTTCAAGCCATATAGGGCTTTCTTGAGTCTACAAACATGTGTATCTCTGCTATTTATTTCAAAGCCTTCTGGTTGTTCAATGTATACTTCTTCATGAATGATTCCATTTAGAAACACCGTTTTGACATCCATTTGATGGATATTCCATCCCATAGTAGAAACTAGTGAAACCAAAGATCTTATAGTAGTACACCTAACAGTCAGAACAAAGGCTTCTTCATAATCTATTCCTTCCTTTTGTGAGAAACCCATTGCAACAAATCTAGCTTTGTATTTGTCTATGCTTCCATCAATAACATGTTTGATTTTGTAAATCCATTCTGAGGTGACAACCGATTTGTCAGTTGGTCTAGGAACGATTTCCTAGACCCCATTTTTCATGATGGATTGATATTCTTCTTGCGTCGCCTTCTTCCATTCTTCTTGATGAGAAATTTCTTCAAATGTTGTTGGTTCAACTTCTATCAATTTTGTCATGTATGTTGCATATTCTAAATATCTCTTTGGTCTTTTGCTTTCTCTAAAAGTAACTTTAGTAGCTCCATGTCCTTCAACATCTTGAAGTGTAGCTTTTAACCAATTTGGCGTCTTCTTTGTTCCAAGAATGATTACAAGTTGAATAGGCTCAATTGGTCCTTCTACTTTTTGATTTGTAGTTGTCTTTTCATGGTGCTCTTCTTCTTCAAATAGTGGTACGCCTTCATCATCAGATTCAATTGGTATATCTTTGAATCCTTTGTAGGCATGATTTTCTTCAAATATAACATCCACACTAACTTCAGTTTGTCTTCCTTCCTTGATGTAGATTCTATATGCCTTTGAAGAAAGATTGTAACCAACGAAGATCCCTTTTATGCAGAATCCAATTTCTTTTGCTTGTCTTTTGGAACATGGATGTATACGGGACCTCCAAAGATTCAGAGATGGTCTACATATGACTTCTTCTTTGTGAATGCTTCTTCCAATGTCATATTATGAAGGATTCTATGAGGACTTCTATTTTGTACATATACTGTTGTCATTGCTACTTCAACTTTGGTAGATCTTGATCAAATATCATAGTTTGTATACATTCTTCAATTGTTATATTTTTCCTTTCTGCAACTCCATTATGCTCGGGATTGTAGGGAACAATGAGCTCCCTATTAATACCTGCTTCTTTACAATATGCAATTAATTCTTTTGAAGTGTATTCCCCACCATTGTGGGATCTCAAATTTTTTATCTTTCTTTCGATTAAGGTCTCCACTTCGAATCTAAATTCCTTGAACTTTTCAAATACTTCATCCTTTGTCTTGAGAAGATAGAGCCATGTGTTTCTATAGTGATCATCAATGAAGGTCACATAATAAAGATGGCTTCCAAGAGATTTGTTAGACATTGGCCCACCCATAACAAAATGAATGAGGTCTAATATCTCCTTAGACCTTGTATCGCTACTTGTAAAAGGTTTCCTTGTATTCTTTCCTAAAGCACATCCCTTGCATACTCCTTCATGATTTTCCTTGATGTTGGGGATGCCCTTTACCGTTTGACTAAGTGAGGGTATTATCTTGTAATGAATATGCCCATATCTTTTATGCCATAGTTTGATAGGATTGGTTTCCATGTGAACTAGGGCTTGAGGAGATGGTGTTATGACCTTATATAGCCTTCCTTCACGAACTCCAATTACTTTTGCCTTTTCAATATTTGAATCCCAAAAACTTTACCATCTACAAAGGAAACACTATCTCCTTTATCCTCTGAACAAGAAATGGAAAGTAAATTCTTTTTCAAACCTGGAACATAGAGTATGTTGTTAAGGTGTAACTTTGCTCCACTTTCCAACTTCAGTGATGTAGATCTAAGTCCCTTGACTGCATAACTGTTGTTGTCTCTTAGCTCCACTGCATGTGATGATGGTTCATTTGATAGAATATGAAGTTGTCCACTTTCTCCCGACATGTGTCTTGAAGCTCCACTATCAATGATCCATGCGTTGTCATCGTCAAGAGTACTTGTAAATGCAGTAAAGAATCCTTCACTCTTGACTCTCCTAGATAAATTGCAGATGATCCTTCCAATCCAGCGTCCTACAATTCTCATGATATTTAATCCCATCTTCAAGTAATTTGCCATAGAGGGAGTGGACCTTTTCTTCCAAGCCAACAAAGTGATCTTCAACCTTCTTCGACCTTAGCTTGATACCATGTTGAGGAATCAATGCTTATAGGAATTAGGGTTTGGTTTCTCTTTCTTGATAAATACTTGTGAATTATGTTGGTTTCTTTTACTACTTTATTAGTTTAACTATCAAGCAATTACCAAATTATATGTATATGAAGGTCACAAGAACAAGATACACAATATGTAGGTGCTTAGCCATGAAAAAACCCCTATAAGGGGAAAACCCAGTCAAACTCCTCCTTTAGTAGATTCAAATCAAGATGAGACACTTCCAAACTTCGTAGACCTAAACAAAGACCTCTAACCACCAAGTCAGTGCTTCCCTTCAATAGATGATCCCTGTCAAAGTCTCCAAGTAACAACTTCCCAACAACAACTTTAGTCTAGAATTTTGCCCCCCAACATCAAAACTTCGACCCTAGCTACAAAATTTCAGACATGCAGTGGATACAAAATTTTGGCACCCAACCACTGCCCAAAAACTTCGCACATGCGAGAGATAGATATCCCAAAAACTTGAATTAGGTCTTCCCAACAAATTTCATCCTTCTCCTGCGACTTTGCTCTTCTATGCTACCTCTCTTCCTTGAAGATCGAACTTGTTGAATGAATGCTCCAAATAGGTTGAATTGCCTCTCTCTCTCTCTCTCTCTCTCTTCTCCTATATAATATTTATTTATATATATATATCCTTTCTTTTGGGTTGAATTGCCCAAATGTAGGCCGACTTCATGGGGACAGGGACGACTTGGTGTGGAGGTGACAAATAACCTTTTTGACTAAAAAATAATTATTTTACATGATACAAAAGCCCAAGAAGGGTCTAATAAAAATGACGATGACTCTAATGATTCAAGACAAAACCTAGAAGCCTTCAACGAAGACTTTGACCTAGAAAACATTGACCCAAGCATGAAACCCATGCTGTAATAAGTCATTTTCTTTAATGATAAAATTTCTTTTGACAAGTACAATTATGAAGACCAAAACTAGTTACATTCTTCAACACAAACTATATGTGATTTTTTGTTGTAGATGCAATAAGAAGTCTGCGCTTCTCCTTCCCCTATAGAATCTTGACTCTAGCCATGGATCTCAAAAAATAGGACGATTCTCCCTCTGTCTATTGAATAGTGGATCTCCTTTACTTTCTTCATTGCTGCAACCTAGATAAGTTCCCAAATCAACCTTCTATGCTTGAATGAACCCAATGCGAGTGATTCCAAAATGTTGAATGAATACAATTTGAGATCATTCTTTTGGTACTCTTTTTGAGTGTTTGAACTCTCTCGTTGTCTTTGTGAGTGGGAATATTGAATTCCTTTGTAAATGCAAGGTTGAATCCTTTTCTTTCCTGAGCCCAAGGTCCTCTTCCAATGAACCATTGAACTCTCATCTTGGAACCCCTTCTCTATTCATCTCTTCCCCCATTATCCCTTCTTCTAATCGATGGGCCAAAGAAATTCCAACGGTGTGTCGGGTAAGATTGTACAACATGACTTGGGAATAACATCTTTTTCAAAAAAAGTTGAGGAAAGGTTCAAAAAATGAATCATTGTGGGTGCCATAGGGCATTCCTTGATTTGGGTAGAATGTACGTGTGTTTTCATTTTGTTCAGCCATATTGTTTGCTAAGGAGGCCTCAACTTTCTTTGTCTTGGATCTCTTCTTTCTTATTTTAATGTAGATAGTAGAGCCATTTGCAACATTAGTCATAAGTTTATGCTAATGCTACCTTGCATTTCATATTTAGCACCCATGTAGTATGTGGGGGTGGGTCTCCTAGCTTTAGTCCGTAATGTCCTGCCTATTCATCTGCATTGCCATATCCTTTGTTGTAGATTGTAAGCTTCCCTCTGGCTCTTTTGCTTGTCAAAGTTGCACACAAGTTCTACATCCTTCGCATGACTGGCCATTTTCTAAACGCTACATCTTGATAAAATAAATAACCCCAAGATCAATTAGTTATTCTAAGAAGCTCATGTTGAGTACTTGGTCAAGAAATTGGATCCATTGTAATAAAAAATAGCAATTTTAACAATATTAAAACTTTGAAGTGCATTTTTCTCCACTATCCCTGTAATAATTAAAAAAAAAATACACTTTTAACCTTGTCAACGCATTTTTGATAATCATGTAGCACATCATAACATGGAATTACAAAAGTTGTACAACCACCTTTTATGCATAGTAACGATTATAAAATATATATTACTAAACCAATAACTAAATGGGCAACATGGCTACAATTAATGAGAAACGTGACCTTTTCTATATTTATAGTGGTGTATGTTGTCTCGACTCTTTTTTCTTCACTAATAGTTAGAAAACCTCAAAAAAAAAAAAAGTATAAAAGAGTGATTCAAGTGGTATTATTGTGTTAGAAATTCATTTCTACGATTATAATAATTTTTGTTTGTTGCAGATATTTTCACCTTCAAGATTATGTGCAGTGTATAAAAGGTTATTGAATTAGTTCTTGCTTATCCACATATATTTCGGAGGGGTTTGTGCAAGTTTTTCGCGTGCAATGTTGGAACCATGATGTGGGCTTCTTGAGAAAAGTGCCCAACACACTTATCAGGAAATTGGAAAAACACTCTTCTTTTTTCCAAAACAATGCCATTTATGGTAGTGGAAAATGAATTACTGTTAAGTTATATTTCTTTATTTCATAGAAATGTGGATTTGGATTTATGAGAGTAATAATTTAATTTTAAGATTATGTTTAAATTAAATTTCAAATTGGAATATAAGATTTTTTTGTTTATAAGATAAATTTGATTATTAAAATTTAGAGATGTAAATATTTTATTTTCCATAATGTTTTCATAAGAAATATATGTCAAACACATGTATATTTTTAACTATTAAGCATTATATATATATATATAATTAAAAATATTTTTTTTAATATATATATTATTTTATAAAAATATATTATATTTAAAAATAATTTCTTAAAAAGGCAATTTTTATAATACAATTACAAATTTAAAAATTTAATATATATATATTTTTTTTAAATTTTTACGAAGAAGAATCACAGAAAGTATTGAATAAATGAGTTTTTTTTTTTTAAAATATTTAAGTATATTTTAAAATAGATGTATGGGCAATTTGTTTTTGAATTAGATATTAAATTTTTTAAAAATAAACTAATTTTTAAAAAGCAAACTTGTTTTAAAACATGTTATAATTAGATTTTTGTTTTTTAAATTTATTTAAAAAAACTATTACATTATTATTTTCAAAAAATTAGTTAAAAAAAATAAATAATATGTATTTTATATATATCACAGGTTAATATACATATTACATTTTTTATAATTTAATATAGATTAATATTTTATTTAATAAAAGAATGTTTAGGATAATTATATTGAAAATAACTTATATCATATTTAAATTTAGTTAATCCTATATATTTTTCAATTTAATTATCAAAATTATTTTTAGAAGTTTGCAAGCTTTTATGCAAGACTATGAGTAGTCATTTATAATCTTAAAAAAGGCTTTTCTAAGTCCAAGCTGAAGAGGATTTGGGTATGGATTGCACCTAAAATATCTTTTTACAAATTTTAGTATTCTTACAAAGAAATGTGCGTATACTTCTTTGGAGGCATATTATTGATTATATGATGAATTTTTTCAATTAAGATCTACACTAAGAAAAATAAGACTCACAAGATTCACATTGAGGAGTAGGTGCCTGAAATACAATAGTACCTCTTGTTGTAGTAGAAATTCAAGGCTTAGGATGCTTCAAAGTAACCTCTCTCGATAAAACTAGATATTTAAGTGTTTAATGAAAACTATCCTCTTTGTGATAGTCCCAAGGAGACTGAAGACCAGAAGAAATGAAGCATGTGTATTTGAGGAACCGAAATTATCTTTTGGACTTCAAATCTTAAGGAGTGTGTTTGCAAGAGAAATGGACAAAACTGAACATGTAATAAACATCAAAGAATAAGTAATTGTATCTTTAATTGGAATGGAAGAAGGTATTGTTGGTGGAAAGGTATCCATGGTGGGACACTAACGTTTTGTTTTGAGGGTGGTGCCATTGAAAATGGTCACTCTCAAGTTAATATTAAAATATTATTTATTATGATAATTTTAATGTTTATAATTTTTATATAAATGTAATTTTTTTCTCTTAATTTTAAAATGTTTTTAATAATTCGGAAAAAATGGAAATTCAAATATGTAATTCAAATAAAAGTAAAATCCACTAATAAACCTTTAATTTGGTCCATATTCCAGTGGGAAAACAAAAAATTGCCCAATATATCTACACTTGATTATTGTTAAGATAAAACAATTATGTTGTCTTCTTGTTGGACGATGGAGTGGTTGGCACAATGGGATGTTATCCCCTCCACCTAGTTTCAAATCCCATGGGTGGACATCTTTGGCCTGTTGTGATTAGGCTTAAGGAGTATGCTTCCCCACCATCATGGAGTCTTGACTCTTATGAGTCATAAATTTCTATTATATCCGGCTTATGTGCTGTTAGATACTCTCTTGGTAGGTTTGATCTTAGACCTTACCCATATTACTCCAATGAGTTACCGATTCACCATTGTTAAAAAATAAAAATAAAATAAAATGATTATGTCTAATGAATTTATTACATCCTAGATTTCTTTGCTTTGCAAGTATTTAACAAAATGAGAAACAAACGATCCATCTCATAAACATTAATCACATAATGCATATTATTTTAAGAACTCTAATGAGGAATAGCTCCATTCATGATCAATGTTAGAGAATGCTAGTGGGTGAGTGTTTACAATTACAAACTTGTAGTGCCATCAAAGTTTCACATCCATAGGGTTATGTTCAACAATGTATGCTACCCTTAGTAACAAAGACAAGGCCCATCCTTTCCTCAGGCAACTCCCTTCTACTTCTTGCTGCAAAAGCTCTTTTAAGTTGATTGTGATGTTGAAAATTGTAGCGATGGTCAACATTTCTATCAATGAAAATTAAAGGAAGAATTTGAATTTATAATTTTTCCTTTCAAATCCTCAAGTTAGCTGGGCCTTAGAGGCACCTATTCGACCCCCATAAAAGTCTATATGGTGGTCTAGTTGCAGGTGTCAGGGATAATCGTTCAAATCAAGAAACGATGTCCTCAAGCGCAGGTGGAAGTTCTTCTTCAATTTCCTTTTCAGTTTCAGTCATCCGCCTCCAAACTTAGATATTCTACTAAAATAGCAGAATTGCTAAAATTACCCGAAAATTAGTAGAACTTCACTTACCCTGGAATTGAAAGGAAAACAAACTGCTGTTCATAAACTTCTTGCATTCGCCTTTCTCCCAACCTTTATCACATTAATTCTCCACCGTCGATCCTCTTTCTTCAATTCGACGGTTCGTGCTTTCCCCGCTCGCAAACTAGCCAGTGATCCTCCACTGTTGATCAAGCATGCTTGATCCAATGGTTGATGCTTAATATCACGTTGAATTCTTGCCGATGTTTATCAAGCCAAGAGCACGCGAGAAAAACAATTTCTCCGTGCTACATATCGACTGCTAAATGGAATCGTGTGACTATCCCAAAATACCACTTACCTCCTTGAGCCCGCACAAAAACAACTTTCGCCTATGAAGACTGCTTTACTCCTCTGTTTAACATCGACGCTTGTTTGCACGCGACTGCCATAGATCTAATGGTTTTGTCGATCAGATGGTTCTGGGCTTCTTTGGGTTCCCTTGTGAATTTATCAGACTTTTCTCCTTGTGCTATGATTTTAGCGCTTCCGCCAGGTTTAGCACTTCTTTATGGAATTCGGAGCTTAGCTAACTAGTGGCTCAAACACATTCAATTTAACTTAATACACAGTGAATGAGGAATTAAATGCGATAACACCAGATCATACAGAACTCTAATTTTACGGGCCAAATTGGAATTCAAAAATACACAGAGATATTTCGAAGGAATTTAACCTTCAGGATTTAACTTTTCATGAATAGCATACACAGAGGTACAAAGATATTTCAATTCTTTTACAGTCTAATACTCCATAGCCAAATCCAACCAAATCCACTTACAATAGTTCAAAACTTACATAAATACTTTACATCCAACATTCCGATCCTCAATCAATGGATTGAATCTATCTAATCCTAGATAAATACCTAAACTGCTTGATATTCTCCTCGAGAATCTCAACTAAGTTTGAACTACTTGGAGTAATTACAAAATCATTCAAATACCTATATTCTAGCTCAAATCCTATCTAGAAAACTTTATAAATTGATAGCTAAAGGATCCAACTCTTTTGCTTGTAATTTTTTTTTTTGGATTTTTGGAATAAAATGAAGCCTTTTGTCTTCAAGCCTCATGCTCCTGCATCAGATTCCTAAGGACAAAATTCTTCATGGGCTCCTGTCCATGAGCTCTTCTACAGAACTTCCCAACTTCTGTAGCATGGTATCTATCACACAGGTAGCATCAGTAATTGGTTGATCTTTCCACTTGACCAAGTACTGAAAATACTCCTGTCCCCTTGTCTTCTTAAACACTCTTTTATCCAATATTAACTTTGGCTGCAATGCCTTTGTTGTAGGTAACCATTTTATCCAATCCACCTCTTGTTCTTCCTTGTATTCTGTTGTCTCATCTTCTTGTCCCTTTTCATACCTATACAAATCAACAATATTGAAACTTGGAAATATTCCAATACTAGGGGGTAATTCAATTTCATATGCATTTGTAGAAAATTTCCTTAGAACTCTGCATGGTCTAATTTTCTTCAATTTTAACTTGTTATATTCCCTTTTTGGAAATCTTTCCTTCCTTAGGTGTGCCAAAACCAAATCTTCAACTTCAAAATTAACTTCTCTCTTCTTCAAATCTGCATTGTTCTTGTACTTTGTGTTGCTGTCCTGTAACTGCTGTTTTACCTGTTCATGTATTTCTTGAATCTCTGAAGAAAAATCTTCTCCTTGAGCACTCATCATTTCAAATTTACCCAAATCTCTTAATTCAAACACTCCTCTTGTGTGCATTCCATAAAATATATGGAATGGACTCTACCTTGTACTCCTGTTAGGAGAATCATTATAATCATATTCAGCTTGTGCCCACACTTGATCCCACTGTTATGGATGTTCACCTGCAAGACTTCTCAGAAGATTACCCAAGCTTCTGTTTACAATTTCAGTCTGCTCATCAATCTAAGGATGATAAGCAGAACTGAAACTCAGTTTGGTACCAAGTTTCTTCCATAGGGTCCTCCAGAAATGACCAACAAATCTGGTGTCTCTGTATGAAACAATACTCTTAGATAACCCATGTAACCTTACATTTTCTTTAAAAAACAAATTTGCAATATCAGTAGCATCACTGGTTTTATAACATGGAATAAAATGTGCCATTTTTAAAAATTTGTCAACTACTACATAAATTGAATCATGTCCCCTTTGAGTTTTTGGTAAACCAAAAACAAAGTCCATACCATATCCCAAGGTCTATCTGGAATAGGTAATTGAACATACAAACTTGTGTTCTTGCTCCTTCCTTTTGCATACTGACATACTTAACATTTTTTCACATACTTTTCTACTTCAGATCTCATCCGGTTCAACTGCTCATAAGTCTTGTCTGCATCAAAATGTCTTCTAAGTCCACCACTATGTTTTTCCTTGATTAAATTTTCTCTCATAGAACAATTTGGTATGCACAACTGATTTCTTTTAAATAACAGTCCTTGTAAGAAATAATCTAGCCACTTACCTCTGTCTAACAAAACAAGATTCTTACAAGCTTCAAATGCCTCTTTAAAATCTAAATGTTTCTCATATAATTCCTTAAGAAAATCAAAACCCAACACTTGAATTTGACTTTCTTGAACTAAAATGCTTTTTCTATTTAAGGCATCTGCTACTTTGTTTGATTGACCAGTTATATGTTTCAACACAAAATTAAAACTTTGAAGATACTCATCCCATTTTGCATGTTTTTGATTAAGCTTTGGTTGTTACATAATGTACTGCAATGCACAATTATCTGAATAAAGTATGAAATCTTTAGACATTAAGTAATGTCTCCACTTCTTCAAAGGCTGCACCACTACATAAAGCTCCTTGTCATAAGAAGAATATTTCTTCTTTGACTCATTCAGTTTTTCACTGAAATAAGCTACAGGTCTGTCCTCCTGACTTAAAATAGATCCAATGGCTTCTCCACTGGCATCACACTTCACTTGAAAAGGTTTATTAAAATCAGGCAAAATCAAAATAGGTTTCTCAATAATCTTTCTCTTCAACAACTGGAAGTTCTTTTCTGCTTCAGTAGTCCATTTAAATGGTTGTCTGTCATTATTTATAGTGTCAATAATAGAAGCATTGATCTTACTAAAATTCCTTATGAATTTCCTATAAAAACTAGCAAGATCGTGAAAACTTCTTACCTCAAAGACACTTTTTGGTGAAGGCCACTCCATGATTGCCTTGATCTTTTCTGGATCCATCTTTAACCCATCAATAGAAACAACAAAACCCAAATATACCAACTCTTCCTTTAGGAATGAACATTTCTTTAAATTTAACAGTAACTTCTCTTCTTGTAGCCTCTATAAGACATAATTTAGATGTCTCACACGTTCCTCCTTAGATCTGCTATAAACTAATATATCATCCAGATATACTATTACAAATTTACCAATAAATTCTTTCAAAACTTCATTCATGAGCCTCATAAATGTACTAGGAGCATTTGACAACCCAAAAGGCATTATCATCCATTCATACAATCATTCATTTGTCTTAAAAGCAGTTTTCCACTCATCCCCTTCTCTAATTCTGATTTGATGATAACCACTTTTTAAATCTAACTTTGTAAAATATTTTGCTCCACTCAAACAATCCATCAAATCTTCAATTCTAGGTAAAGGAAATCTGTACTTGATTGTTATCTTGTTGATTGCTCTTGAATCAATGTACATTCTCCAATCTCCATCTTTCTTTGGGCTCAACACTGTTGGCACTGCACAAGGACTCAAACTCTCTCTAATCAGTCCCTTGTCTAATAGTTCCTGACCCTGTTTCTTGATTTCTTCATTCTCTGTGGGAGTCATCCTGTAAGCTGTTTTATTAGGTAGATTTGCTCCTGGAATCAAATCTATATGATCACTGATTTTTCTAATGGGTGCTAACTCATCAGGAAAATCATCTACAATGATATCACAATAACTGTCCAGCATCTCTTGAATTTCAATTGGCAAATCAGAAATTTTTGTGAAAGTAATTATTACCTTGGGTTTGCAAATCAATACAAAATTTACCTCATCCTCTTCAATCTACTTCAAGTACTCCTTTCCACTTAACAATAAGGTCTTTGGATCAGGTTTCCTTGATGCATCCTCTTCATCCATAGGCAACAATGTATGATTGACACCATCTTTACTAAATTTGTATGTGTTCCTCTTTCCATCATGCATAGCTCCTCTGTCATACTACCAAGGTTTTCCTAGAAATATGTAACACACATCCATAGGCATCACATCACACAAAATTTTGTCTCTATATTTGCCCAATTGCAACTGGACTTCACACTGCTAATTCACTATCAACTGATATCCCTTTTGAAGCCATGACACTTTGTAAGGTGTTGGGTGTTTCTTTGTCTTCAATTTCAACTTCTCCACCACTTCTATAGAGACCAAATTATCTGTACTACCACTATCAATTATCATTTGACAACAGTTCCCTTGAACCTTGCACACAGTCTTGAACAAGGTCTTTCTCTGTGTTGGTTCAACAATTTCCTTAGTTGGCTTTAACAAAACTTTGTTAACTACTAAAGATTCCCCTTTCTATGGTACATTTTCTTCTTCTATTACTCTTGCTACTCCTCTTTAGTCTTAGCAACAATTGCATTTCTCTGACTTATTCCTATGTTTTCTAGGCACTCATAGGCTCTCTGTCCCAACTTGTTACATCTGTAACATCTGGCTTCTCTTCCTTTGCCTCTACCTCCTCTTCCTCTGGAAAAACTCTCTCTGCCACTTGCATCACCTCCTGTTGGTGCATGCTGACTTGAGCTGTTGCTAGCTCCATCTCTAGGTTTTGTAGGCCTTCCTCTACCACCTTGACTTCCCCTTCCTCAGAAATTATCTCTTTTTTTGGAAGATTTCTTCCTGATGAGATTTTTTTTATTTTTTTTTTATTTTTTTATTTTTTTATTTTTTTTTTTTTTATTTTATTTTTTTTATTTTTATTATTTATTTTTTTTTTTCAGCTTTCAATACCATCTAATAAGTTTCTTCTACTATTTTTGGAGACAATACACTTATCTTATCTTGAATCTCCATTTTGAGACCATTTACATATCTTGCAACCTTCTCATCTGTATTTTGGATTTGTCTTGCTCTTATGCTCACTTTGTAGAATTCCTCTGTGTATTCCTTTACTGTCATAGACCTCTGTCTACGATTTGACATTTGTTTAAATAATGTCTGCTAATAATCACTTGGAAAAAACTTACCTTTCAACTTTGCTACCATCCTGTTCCAATTTTTAATTGCTTGTTTACCAAGTCTTCGTCTTTCTGCCTGCACTCCATCCCACCAAAGTGCTGCATGTCCTTTCAATTTTGTGACAACAAATTTCACCTTCTTTCCTTCTTATGTTTCTTCATAATCAAAGAATTTATCCATGTCATTAATCCAATCTATCAACTCCTCAGGGCTTAAACTTCCTGTATAAATTGAAACTTCAAGTCTAGGTTTAGATGTGGATCTCAATACTAACTTAAAGAATCTCATTTTAGGAGTTACATCTGCAGGTTCCTCTTCTTCTGCAACTCCAACTTCAGGCTCATTGACATCTCTAGCATCTTCATCTCTTGCCACTTCCATTGCTTCTATTCTAGCTTGCATATGTTGCATAGCTTCTGTTAAAATTGACAACCAGGGCAAAACTTCATGTGAATCATCTTATTCATGGCTGATAATATTTTTATTAGATTCTTCTCGTCGAGAGGTGTAGGATTGATATAAATATCATCCGATTCCAATAAGTATTCATGGAGATATGAATTTATTTTGATTATGGAATTATTATCAAGCTGACCTACAACTCATGTAGGCTCAGAAGCCCAACAGTGGCATCTATTCACCCACCAACATTGTGTATAAATATAAGAGGACTTTTCCTCATTTGGACTCACTCTTCTCATCACATATCTCTCTCTCTCTACTGCGCAGAAATGAGTCTCTTCTCTACTGCACTGAAATGGGTCTCTCTCTCTCACACATGTGAAGCCGGAAGCTGCTGAATTTGAAGTTGCAACTGCAGAAGTAAATATTGACCTGCGTGGCCTAGAATATCACCTCATTGGAACTGCACTATAGGTTCATCTGAACCTCCTCTGAAAGCCGCAACTTCTAGTGGTGGAATGAAGTCAATCCGATGAACGGTTTGCAAGATATCGACTGCCCTAGTTTGAAGCCGGAAACTGCTAAAACTGAAGTTGTAACTGCAGAAGTAAAGATTGACTTGAGTGGCCTAGAAGATCTCCTCTTTGGAACTACATTGTAGGTTCATCTGAACCTCCTCTAAAAGCCGCAACTTCTGGTGGTGGAATGAAGTCAATCCGATGAACGGTTTGCAAGATATCGACTGCCCTAGTTTGAATCCGAAAACTGCTGAAACTAAAGCTGCAACTGCAGAAGTAAAGATTGACTTGCATGGCCTAGAAGATCTCCTCTTTGGAACTACGTTGTAGGTTCATCTGAACCTCCTCTAGAAGCCAAAACTTTTGGTGGTGGAATGAAGTCAATCCGACGGTCAATTTGTGAGATATCGCCTGCCCTAGTTTGATAATAAAGTCGGTAAAGTTGATGCTATTTAGGGTTTGCTATTGTTGATATGAATCAGATTTATTGTACTATTTCTCTCTGCTGAATTATTGAAGATAAAATAATATTTGATCAAAGGGTTTCCCCACACATTGTGGGGTTTTTCCCTGGCTAGCCGCCACACCTTGGGTCTCTTGTCTTGGCTTGTTTTCTGTCGATCGTTTAATGTTCTATCTGCACTTTACTTTATGTACATGTGATTGCTAATCGGTGGAATATAATAAGAAAAAGAAGTAAATTGTTATAAGCATAGAACATACCATAACTTAACAATATATTATTCTTACCAAACCATAATGTTCTAGTTCATATTCTAGATGTATAAGAAGATGAATACAAATATTAAAATTTGTTGGTGGAGATTCAAGCTTTAATAAACAAATCACCTCAACAAGCTCTTCCCTCAAATTATGAAGGCTCAAAGAATCTAACATGTAAACTCATTCTCTTTAATATTAAACCCAGTCTTGTAGTTTCCAAGGTTGGCTCCTTTTCCAAACTTTACGTCACCACAATAGTTAAAACATCCTCAAATATGACATGATAGTTATGGGTCTTGGGGCCTCTTAAGCTATCATTATCAATTTGGGTTCTAATACTACTAGTTACTTATCCCGATGGGAAAGTGAGTCTAAGACATTGACCTTAAGAAGTATGCTTGTTGCTCCTTCTCCACACATAAGGAGCACTAATTTCCTTATATATTTCATCACCAAATTCTTCAACCAAAAGATTTTGACAAATACTTAGTTATTGAAAGTATTTTCATAATGTAATTGCAGTAAATAAACCAAAACATGTTTTTATAATAGCATAAACTATATTTTTCTTAGTATACATAAAACTAATAGTATGAAAAAATGTTATATGTGGAAAGTATGGCAACTTGTAGAATAACCATAATCATTTTACATTGCTTTCATTTGTTGGATCATTTATACTATCAAAATTTCCACCACATTTAATAAATTGTGTTCCTTTTAGTCCATTCTCAATAATTTATTCCCTTGTTATTTCTAGTGGTGCTTCATGATTCTCTTCTTGACCATTGAAACATGATTTTTTTTTGTCAATTATATGGATACCACATTTTAAGGAGATCATGATGTCCAGAATAAACACACTTACACAAACTATTTGAGTGCCTCACAAAATCTTTAAAGATACAATAAAGACATCCATGGTATCTAGGAGCAATGAGACTAGTCAATATCGTAAGCAAAAAGGTCATGAATCATAAAGAATAATGAATCTCTTAAAGTGAATTTAATTGAATCATCATTAGTTAAACATTGAATTATTGCAATTCCTTTCCATAATTCTATAATATCATCATATAATGGTTCTAAATAAACATCAATTGTATATGCAACCACGAAATTAATTTCTAGTATAATCAATGATAGCATTAAGAAAAATGGTTTAGTTGCTAACCATGGAGGAAAGTTATAAAATATTAAAAATATTGGCCAAGCTAATGATTTAGTATTATGATATGAGAATGGGTTCAACACATATAGAGCCAAATTTAACCTTATGTTATGAGAATCTTTGGTGAAACTAAGTCATTTATTTTTAATTATTCAAATCAACCACTTGTCATTTTTTTACATAAATCCTTGTGTTTTGAGCATGCCATTAGAAACCTATGCATTTGGGGTAATCATGGGGTTAGTGGAAAAAGGAAAAGAAATTTTCTAGTAACTATGGTTGATTCAATCCTAGATTGTACCTCCCTTTCTTGCATTTTGGACATTTGTCTCACTATTTTTTTGTGAAGTATAACAAACAACCATTCTCACATGTGGATGTTTCCATACCCTAATCCTAACTTAGTGGTTTACATTTTACATTGACTTCATTTTATTTGCAATGTGGAGTTAGGTGGCAACAACCAATGTAATAATGCCAATAACTCATCCACACTCTTACTTGGTCAATCACTTACAAGAACTAGAAGGATTGCTACCAAATGACTCAACTCGTAAGTACTATGCATTGGTTTCAATACATCCTCCATTGACTTGTTCCAAACACCATTTAGACCCTCATTCAACATTTTTATCAAGTTCAATCATTTCATCTAATGTCGATGTATATTCATATATGTTATCTACCTCTTCATATCTCACACTATGCAATTATACCCTATATAAATAATTGTTCTCATCCCAAGTGCTTCTACCTCTATGACCATATCTTATCATATGTAATAAATTATATTTTTTCATCTTTTCACTAAGAGAACTTTTATATGGACATTGATATTATACAAACACTTATCATGGGTATACTCTCGTCATATGCATGGTATTCATCAATTGTCAGCATTACATGTTCTACATTCAATTTGAATTTGGTATGTTAATTAACAAATCTCAAAAATTACGCTAATAGGCATGTATATTTTGGAATAGGGCTTTTATAAATTTAATTTAATTGTCAATATATATTAGGTGGATGGTAGGAATTTAACATCTAAGGGATATTTTTAGTAGTACTTAGGGATAGAGGGTTGAGATTTATTTGAAAGGTAGTTGTGCCCTTTTTGCTTTTCAATTTAATTTAAAAGGAAATGTTATGTCCACAAGTGTCACATTCGGCTTGGATTTTATTTATGGCATTATACCATGCTTTTTTTGTTCTATATTTTTAAAATGTATATATGTTTAAGTCATATATTAATTTGTTTTATAATTATTAAAAATAATTTTAAAATAAGGTTATAACTTAGCTCTTTTGTATGATTGTTTTAATCATGGCAATGTGAGAAGTATTTGTCGAAAATGGCAACAAGAAAATCTTGATTTAATTTTCCCTTGAATTAAATTAGAGAAAATTGTAATTCCACATCACAAGACAACAAGAATGAGTTAACTAAGTTAATTTCACTTACTTGGCTCAGTTAATTTGAGTTGTGGGCCTAAATTGAGTCATGTAGAGTGATACCTAAATTTTAGGAGCCTGGGTTGAGTTTAATTTGAGTTGTAATAGTTTAATACAATTAAACTGAGTTAATGTGAATTAAACTAGTTCCAACTGTTGGAGGAACAAGTATGAGGTCTAATAGTGGGGTGAAGCTTCATGTGTTCAACCAGTTAACTAATAAATCAGCCATAATTAACTCATGCATGCTTGAAATTCGAGTTACCCAATTGATATTGGAGTTCAAGGGTAGTATACTCATAGTTGTATAATGTTTCGAGTTGTATAGGTGGTTCATGTAGTCAAAGAAGGGATTATAGGGATTGTGCAATTCATAATGGGGATTTTCCTAATTAATATGGGGCTAATTCCTTGAGAAACAGTACAAGGAAATAGGAGCTTGGAAGGCAACATAATTGGCTAAGTATTGGCCAGAGTCAGCTTATGAGCCAGTGATATAGATGATACTTGTGCAGAGATTGTTCAAGCTTGAACAGGCATTGTATTTCTTCTCTATTTTTCTGATCTAATGCAATACATACAGGAAGGGGTTTTGAGCAACAAGATTTCCCCTTAGATAAATCTCTAAGCATATGTGATCGAATCTTGTCTCATGTTTATGTTGTCATTTCTCAATCAATTCATTGTTTCTACTGATGAGTAGAGTAGATTCAAATCTCTTGTTTTATCATATTACATAAGCAATTTGAATCTACAAGGAATTTCTACATGGTATAAGAGCAAGAATCACAATAGAAGAAAAAAAATTGAGTTTGTCTTTGCAGGTAAATCAAATTTGCAGGATCATTCTTCAGAGTCAGTATGATGTCATTCTATGGATTCAGACTCCAGTACTCCCTTAAGGGTAGTTCGAATTATATTTCTTGGAAGGAAAATATGGAGGTAGTATTGGAAGACAACAGGCTGAAGGAATTCATAGACAATGATATTCCCAAGCCTCCAACAATTGGTGCTCAAGATCTGGCAGAGTGGAAGAAATGTGTGTCAAAGGTGAGGAGGGTCATACTAGAAGCAGTTTGAGATCATATTGTCTCGAACTTTCACATGAAGGATACCCATATGCAATGCGGAAAGCCTTGATAGAATTGTTTCAGAACAACAGTGACCACATGAAACTGGCACTGAAGGATAAGCTTCGAAATATGAAGATGGAGAAGGGTGACACAATACCACAGTACTTGAGCAGGTTCACCCAATGTCAGGATGAACTTGGGAGTGTTGGTATTATAGTTGTTGAAGATGGTCTGGTAAGCCTAGCACTTCAAGTCCTTCCCAAGAGCTGGAAAAACTACCAGGATTCGGTAAATGGGAGGGAGAAGCTACCAAATTGGGAGTGATTATGGTCTGACATAGTGCAAGACGAGATAAGGCAGAACACTAGAGATGGAACTTCATCCCAGCATGATGATGAGGAGAATTGTGCCTTGGCTGGAAAGGCAAAGAAATGGAAAGGGAATAAATCCCAATCCAAAGGAGATTTTGTTCAGGTGGGAGAGAAGAAAGACTTATCAAATATTAAATGTTTTCATTGTCATGAGCTGGGACACTATGCCATGAAGTGTCCACACAATAAGGTCGGTAATAATCCCTCAGGAGGTGCAACAGGTGAAGCTCTAGCTTCACAATTCGAGTTGGATTTCACACTTATTGAATGCATGGAGACATTGGTGATGGGTAATGTGTGGTATCTAGATAGTGGAGCCTCATTCCATATGATGGTCAACAAAGAATTTTTCAGCAATGTGGAGGAGAAGGACCTCCAGATGCACATTGAGATGGGAGATGATGGAAGGTATAGTGTGACCAATATGGTATAATTACCTTTAGAGGGAGTCTAGTTCTCCTCTCACATTAAAATATGTCATGTATGTTATGGGTCTAAAGAAGAATTTAGTTTCAGTTGTTATGTTGGAAGATCGTGGCTACGATGTGATATTTAGCAAAGCAAAGGCTTTTCTTAGATATTTTTCCACAGGACAAGTGAAGTAGATCAAGGTTCGGGTGAAGAACCTCTACAAATTTGATGTAGAATATTTTGTTTCTTTGAGCATGAAAGTAGAGAAGGTGCAAAGTCGAGAAATCAGTGAATTATGGCATAGGAGACTTGGCCATTTTCACCATGGATCTTGAAGATCGGGCAATAGATTTCTGCAAGACTTCCCTGTTGAAAAGTGTAACTAAGTTATGTCTTCATAATGACATGTAATTATGATTTTATGTAATGAGATGTAAATAAGGAAAAACTAAAATCACTATATTGACTTGTTTAATGGGTTTCATGAGCAAGAGAATTTTTTTTTGAGTCAAGACTCCCATTAAGAGTCCTTAGGAATTATTTGTCATCTAGTCATAAAATGATAGAGTCATTGTCATGTAATGAAGTCATGTTACACTTTGTAAAAGGTCAATATTGTTTATGTAAAGTATCCTCCAAGCCCTTGGCACTTATCCTCTTCAAGTCGACCTACAACAATGAAAGACCATGCTGGAAGAAGTCGATCTAACCTCTAGGGATCATGTCAGACTAAAGGACATGTGTGGAGGTGTATATATAAGCCACACTCGGCCTCACATAGGGACAGAAACTCTACTTATGATTCGATCAAGTAGAAGTGTGAAGAAGAGGCTAACAAGAGAAGTGCAAAAAAAAAAATTCTTCTCGGGCAGCACAGAAAAATTCTTCTAGGGAAGTGAAGAAGCATTATTCCAGGGTAGCGAAGAAGTATTCTTCTAGGGTAGTGAAGGAGGTTTCTTCTGGGGTCAATGAAGGAGAGTTTCTTTTGGGCAAGCAAAGGAGAAGTTTCTTCTAGGACATTGAAGAAGGGATTCTTCTGGATACTTGTTCTGGATAACTGAGATAGAAATATAGAGACTGAGATTCTCTAGAGGAATCCAATGAAATCATATAGACCGAGTTTCTCTAGGGAAGGTCGAGAAGAAGCAGTGTGAAGGATAGAGATCAAATTTCTTTAGAAGGAACCAAGGAAAGTAGTTCCAGATCAAGAACAAAAGTCAAAGGGAAAAGGTTGAGCATCAAGGTTAGTGACAAGGTTCTTGGGAGGATACTAGAGCCAAGGGTCTGTTTCATGGTCTTGGTACTCATCAATTGAATATCTATAAGAATAATTTTGATCAAATTTTCCTCTCAAGAGGTGAGAGGTCTTAGCCCTGGCTGACAAGCCTATATATTGTGTCACTTGTCTTTTATTGTGCATATTGGTAATTGTCTTGATGAAAATAACACAATAATAACATAAAGAAGAAAAGCCTATAAGATAATAAGTAAAATTATATCACAAGAAATTATCAAACAGAGAAATCGTTTAACTATTCATGCCCTAGATTTCTCAACATGGTATCAAAGCTTAGGTGTTGAACTAAAGAAGGGGCATTCAAAGCAAGTTGGCACACGAGAATTGATATTCATAGAAGGATCAAATAAATTCAAAGAACTCCAAGCCATCCAAACAAGAAGACATGAAGCATCGAAGAAGAATCATTGTAGATTCACGAGTTACCAAGGTCGAGATCTTCAAAACCCTAGATCGAAGAAAATCTACACCAACAAGAGTCTTGAAACCATCTTCAAGAAATAAGGAAGACTAAATCATTCAAGGAGGATTGTGAATCAAGATCTCTCTCGTTAATCTCTCAACGAGAAAATCCTCTATCAACATCAATATTAAGGAGGAAACAAGCATCAATAACTCAAGTAAGTCTATGACTATGTCTTATAATAAAAATATGTCTTTTTACAAGGAAAGAAATAAATTAGTTTGGGCTACAAATTTCCTTGAATGGAAGAAAAGGATAGATCTAAATATTATTGAGAATGAGGTCATGGATCACATCAAGGGATCAATAACCTAGCCTCCAAAATAAGATACTCAAGTACATGCTAAATTCGCGAAGGGAGAAGGGAGAGCCCAAGAATATTCTTATAGAATCTATAAAAGACTCTCTAATCCCATATGTATCTAAGTTGGAGACTGCAAAAGCTATATATAAAAAATTGGTAGAGTTTTTTTCCGCAAGTACTGCAGGAGAATTAATATCATTAAGGAAAGAACTCTACAAAATAAAGATATCCAAGGAATATGGAATAGCCTCATACTTTATGAAGATATCATAAATTCGAGATCAACTACAAGAGATGGGAGAAGTCATGTCTGATAGAGATATGATCATAGTGGTACTAAATGAACTATCGGAAGAAGGGGGCAACTTCACTTTAATTTTATATGGAAAGAAAGAGACTACTCCATTTCAAGATCTATGGTCACTCTGTAAGATCGAAGAAACCAGATTGAAGGCAAAGGTTGATGTTGGACCAAATGAGCAGAATCAAACATATGTTGTTATGGAAAGAAGGAAACGGAAATCTGGAAATTTCAGTCCTCAAAAGACAAGGAAGAACATGGATAAGGTAAGATGCTATGTATGTCAACAACTTGAGCACTATAGAAGATATTTTTCTAAACACAGTAAGGACAAGAGGAATGAGGAAGAAGCATGGAGTACTGAAGAAGTGAAAAACCCTGAGTCAAAGAAGTATAAAGAATGAAGAAGTAAAATATCTCTACTATGACTAAGATGACCTTCTTCACTAGAAGGTACTTTTCACTTGTAATTTATAGATAGGGTGCATAAGTTTAAAAAATAACATCATGATAAAACTATTAGAAGAAAGAGCTCTTCACATGGGTTGCAGAAAGGATTTCTAGAACAAGTTCTATTACTTACAAAGAATGAGGGCTCATGGAAACCTCATTTAAATCTTAAGAAATAAGTAGAGTTCATCATCGATTGTGAAAATCATACTATAATCAAGCAAACATCTGTTCAGTGAGGATATGTAAGATCCTCTAGTTTCTCTAATAAAATCCATGTCAAAGGATTCACCGATCTAGAAAAAAAGCAAGAGTTTCATCAGGAATCCCAACTGGTGGGATTCAAGGGATGATGGTGACATGGCAGGAAAGAAATTCTAAAGGATAAAATTATTTTGTTAAAATGAAGCTACTATAGAAAGTCTAGATGACCAAAAGTGAAAATGAGGTACGTATGCTCTCATATATTATTATGAAAAACATGTCATATGGTTGCAAATAATATAGATCATTATTTTCACCTTGGGAAATATGATCATGAGAAGAAGGGATCTCCCCCTCCAAAAGATTGCAGAAAGGCATAAGTCACACTAGATGAAATCAACATAATATGTTCTCAAATGCATAATGAGGAAGTTGAATCCAATTGAGGAACTCTGATTGGAAGCTCCTGGGAATGAAATGTGAAAAGAAATGAAGAGATCATGAAAGTATGCAACAAAGGTAGAAGGAATTCAACATCTGAGACCAAGAAGAGTTGACTAGAGTATCTCCGAGAAAGATATGAAGACTCTCATAGGAGTCGAAAAAAGATGGAGACCCTTGATGATAAATATATTTGGGAAATGTGTTAATCTACATACAAGATTTTGATTCTTACAAGAAGATGCCATGAAGAAAGACCATCACAAAGATCATTTTTTATTTAAGTGTTCATTTGTTATTTTTGAACTAATATCTGGATGGGCTTATGTAGGAATGCCAAAGGGAAGATCGGTGGATGACTTTCAAGAGGACCATATTGAAGGATGTAAGAGCCTTCTAGAAAATATGGCATGAAAGCATAATGACATGAAGCAAAACCAGTTGGAAATACTGATGGATCACTTTCTGATGAAATGAGGACATGACTAACTCATAGATGAAAGTAATGGATGGTTTGTGCCCTATGGAGAAGTCCCCGAAAGATGAAGACTCTACGAAAAAATAAATTGATGACATTGAAGAAGAGAGGAGTTCTTTATGCAACTTGTTGTTCCAAATGAGGAGTTGTTGTAGGTCCCTAGTTAAGAGGGAGCCTGAAAAGAAGTTTCTTACTTGGAAGAAACTTGGAAATCCCTAAGCCAAGAGGGAGCTTAGGTACATTCATTTTCAATAGGAATGAGTGCATTCCTTTATTGGAATATGTCCTCCCTATTTGAGAGGGAGAGATAGACATGTCATTCTGGTCTTCACATGGGAAGACAAAATGGAGGAATGGGTAATTATTTGGAATCTAATACTCTTTGGGGATGAGATAGGGCATCCAATGGAAGAGTAGTCATGGAAGACCGATATTCTTTGAGGAATGGGGAGTCCAAGATAAGAATAGTCCTCATGGAACACACCCTAAGTACCCAGGCAGGGATGTTCCGAGAGAGACAATGATGAGGGTGTCTATAAATCATTGTTCTCACTAGCATTAAGCTCAGATCTTGTGGAGATAAGGAGTTGATAGTCAAGGCCTTGCTATGTAACAATGTTGGTTGATATGATGTTATACAAATGAGTTACCAATCTGAATTCTTCTTATGAGAAATTATTCATATTGATAAAGTCCAAGTACCAGTATGAATACCTCCTCAGTTAAGAGGGAGTTTTGAAAAGTGTAATTGGGTTCAGTTTTAATAATGACATGTAATTATGATTTTATGTTATGAGATGTAAAGAAGGAAAAATAAAATTATGATATTGACTTGCTTCATGGGTTTCATGAGAAAGAAAAAAAAAATGAGTTAAGACTCCCATTGAGAGTCTTTAGGAATTATTTTTCATCTAGTCATAAAATGATAGAGTCATTGTCATGTAATGAAGTCATGTTACACTTTTTAAAAGGTCAATATTGTCTATGTAAAGTATCATCCAAGTCGTTGCCTCTTATCCTCTTAAAGTCGGCATACAACGATGAAAGAACATGCTAGAAGAAGTGGGCCTAACGTCTAGGGATCATGTCGGCATAAAGGACATGTGTGGAGGTGTATACATAATCCACACTTAGTGTCACTTAGGGAAAGCAACTCAACTTGCATTCGATCAAGAAGAATTGTAAATAAGAGATGAAGAAGTGCTAACAAGAGGCTAACAAGAGAAGTGTGAAAAAGGTTTTCTTCTGGGGCAACTAAGAAAGATTCTTTTGGGGCAGTGAAGAAAGATTCTTCTGGGGCAATGAAGAAAGATTCTTCTGGGGCAGTGAAGGAGCATTCTTCTGGAGGAGTGAAGAAGTATTCTTCTGGGGCAGTGAAAGAGGTTTCTTCTAGGGTCAATGAAGGAGAGTTTCTTCTGGGCAAGCAAAGGAGAATTTTCTTCTGGGATAGTGAAGAAGGGATTCTTCTGGAAGGTTTCTTCTGGATAATTAAGATAGAGATCTAGAGACTGAGATTCCCTAGAGGAATCCAGTGAAATCATAGAGACCAAATTTCTCTAGGAGAGGTCAAGAAGAAGCAATGTGAAGGATAGAGATCAAGTTTCTCTAGAAGGAGCCAAGGAGATTAGTTCCATATCAAGAAGGAAATTCAAAGGGAAGAGACAGAGAATTAAGGTTAGTGACAAGGTTCTTGGGGGGATACTAGAGTCAAGGGTCTGTGTCATGGTCTTGGTACTCATCAATTGAAGATCTAGAAGAATATTTTTGATCGGGTTTTCCTCTCAAGAGGTGAGAGGTTTTGGCCCTGGCTGAAAATCCTATATACTGTGTCACTTGTCTTTTATTGTGCATATTCATAATTGTCTTGATGAAAATACACAATAATAACATAATGAAGAAAAGATTATAAGCTAAGAAGCAAAAGTATATCACAAGAAATTATCAAGCAGAGAAATCTTTTAACTATTCATGCCCTAGATTTCTCAACACTCCCAAGGGTGCATTAGAGAAACAAGATACATGCAAAGGGTGTACATTGGGGAAGTACACCAAAGCCACCTTTCATGATAAGACCAGTAGACTGCAATCGGTCCTCCATGGACAAGCACGAGTATTATGCTATATTTGTAGATGATTTCTCATGTAAGTGATAGATTTTCTTCATGTAGAAGAAAGACAAAACATACCCCAAATATTGTGAATTTAAAGAACTTATTGAGAAAGACACTAACAGGGAAGTGAAGGCTCTTAGGAGAAATAATGGTGGTGAATATGTGTCAAATGAGTTCAAGAACTTCTGTACATTAGAAGGAATTCGATGGGATTTAATAGCACCCAATAACCCACAACAGAATGGGGTGGCTGAGAGGAAGAACAAAAGTATTGTGGGATTTGCGCAGGAGATGTTTCATGATCAGGGCTTACCGTTGCACTTGTGGGTTAAAGCATGCAACACTATGGTATATGTGCATAAAAGGAGTCCTCATCGGATTCTCAGGGTGAGTACACTAGAAGAAGATTTTTTAGGGAAGAAACCAGATTTGTCACACTTCAGGATCTTTGGTTCATTAATTTAATGTCATGTTACCAAGGATGCAAGGAAAAAGCTAGAGCTGACAGCTGATTTGGGAAAAACTTTTGGGTACACTGATACACCTCACAACTATCGGGTGTACCTACCATCTCACAGGATGACAATTGTTCTTAGATATGTGAAGTTCGATGAAGAGAAGGCCATGAGATATTCCCTTGAGAGGGAGCTTCAGTTTCATGCAAATGAGGAGCTTTTGGCTCCAAAGGAAGAACCTCGAGATGTTGTGGAGAAGACACAAGTAGAGGAGCAAAGAGGGGAAACACCCACTCATGCAAAGACATACAAATATGGAAGGAAGCGCAACAAGGAAGCTAAAACATTATTGTATGATGTTAAAGAGAATGTGGGAGCACCTGTTGAAGAATCTCGGGCAAAGTAGTGTAGTGTGATTCTTCGTTACTTGATAACAATTTGTGGAATCTTTTTACTTTTCTTGTTAGCTTATTCTTTTTCTTATTATTATTAGTGCATATGTGTGTACTTCATCAAACTTCTATGAAAACATAAAAACAAGAACACAAGATGTTGGATCTCTGCCAGGGCCAAAAGCTCTCTTCTCTTGAGAGGAAAACCCTTTAGTGAATTTATCTTATTGAAGCTTTTATTGATCAATACCAAACCCTAAATCATTGACTAAGAAAATCTCCAAGCACAAGTCAAATATTTACTCCTTTTTGCACCATATACCCAAGCACTTATTCCAGTACTTTGTTCTCGGCACTTTGTCATCCTTCTTCCAGCACTTCATTCTCTTATGAATCTTGTATAGAGATAGACCTTCTTGAGTGAGTCTTCTAGGTGAGGCATTCATCTTTTATCCCTTGCACAAGTAGACTTCAACATTGACCAACAGAGGTCCTTATTGAGATATGAGAGTATGACAATGTTGTTGTTCTGCTACCCTATTTTCTCACACGTGTGGGAGGATTACAAGGTTCATGTGTGCTTCTCTCCTTTACTTGAGTGTCTTCCTTCCACACTGGAGTAGGATGCCTTTGTAGGCCTAGTTCCTAGCCCAAAAAATGAATAATATACAACTGTGATTTTATTGTTGATATAGCCGCAGACTGTCCTTCATTCCCTCACACGTGTGAATGCGAATACCCTAGAAACATTCCCTTAATCTTCGTTGTTATTCCTCTTCTCTTCACTGCCCTAGTAGACCCTTTACCTTGTCTTCCTTTGACCTTCTTGTCCTCTTTGTTTCTTGCAGATTTCAAATCTTGAGTAGCATGTTCTAATTGGAGTGGATAGCCTCTATAAATAGAGGATTGTCCCTCCATTTAAACTGACTTGTAGGCCAACTTGACTGGCTACTTTTAGGCCAACTTTGATGGTTTTTTGTAGGCCGACTTTGAGGGCAGATTGTAGGCTAATTTGTTGAGTAGTTTGTGGATAGCTTCCATGGTGGTGTAGCATGCTTGAAGGAGATTCTTGAAGGTCCCATTGCATAGGAGTAGACTTGACTTTTTTTGGAGGTTTTCTCTTTGACTTTAATACATATTTACACATGGTTTAACATGCCCTTAAGGCCTTCAATATTTTATCTTGACTATTTGACTCACCTATAGCACTTTGACATGTGCTAGACCTACTTCAATGAGAAAGAAACTCATTGAAATATATTATAAAAATAATATTTATTTTCTTGAATAAGTACAAATATAAAAAGTACATTTATGAAGACCGAACCTAGTTGCACTTCCTTCAACAACACCCACATCACAACGAAGGTAGAGGAGGTATCCAGATCAATACACCCGATACATGGCTCTGATGAGTAAGCTAGTTGAGACAGAACCATCCTCATTCAAGAAAGCATCGAGAAACACAAGGCTAGATCTGTATCCAAGGGGTTCTCTAAGGTGGAGGGAATTGATTACGAGGAGACATTTCCTCCAGTAGAAAGGTACTCTTCTATTAGATCAATTATATCACTTGTAGCACAGGTGAGTTGGAAGATTCATCAGATGGATGTGAAGACAGAATTCCTTAATGGAGTTATTGAGGAGGAGGTGTACATTGAGCAGCTGGAAGAATTTGATAACTTTGACAGAGATTCGCATGTGTGCAGATTCAAGCGAGCAGTGTATGGATTGAAGCAAGAACTCTTTTCTTGGTACACTAGGATCAACAATTATTTCACCAAGTTGGGCTTCACCAAAAGTGAAGTAGATGCAAACCTTTACCATATTGTGGTTGAAGGTAAATTATTGATTATAGTATTATATGTTGATGATTTAATTTTAACCGGTGATGAGAAGTTGATCAAGTCTATAGAAATTCCCACTATAGATCAACAGATTATGCAATATACTAAAGCAAAATACAAGATCTACTTCTACAACAAACTTTGCGGAAGCTTAATCGAATATGAGAAAGATCAATTAGAACACATATAACTGAGAATGAGAAATCAATCACACATGACCATAGAAGAATAACTTGGGGAAAGCCTCAACCTAAAACCCCAATCTCTGTATTATCATACAAGTGGAAATATGTTCAAATTACAAAAAGAATCAGCTCACAAGATATCCTGCTCTCTCTGCAATCAAACAATGTTTCTCATAGATAGTCAAAGGCTTCTCCAAACCTTCTCCTCTGCTCTCCAAGCCTCCTATTTCCTTGCGCAGTTTTCCTTGGGGCCCAATGCTACCACCTGTGTGAATTGGGCTCTTCACACACTCACTAACCTCTGATCTAACTATGCAATCCTGAAGGAGTTAATTCCTTCTGCATGGATGAGTTTCCTGTATAGGAAAATTCCTCCAACTGATAGTACATTGTCCCTTCCTCTGATCTCAACTGGGTCTCTGACTGAACTGACATGCATGAGTTATTTATGAGAGAATATTTAGTTATCAGAAGTGCAACAATTACATGCATGCAAGCATTAACTAACTGAATTCACAATTAATTCAACAAACTATTAGAACTAATCTAATTGGACTTAACTCAGTTAACTGAGCTAACTAATTACAAATCAATATTATAACTCATCCTTATCTCTTTAACTAATGGATAAATTCCTCAATTAATGGGATAATTGTTGCATGTCCCCACATAAACTTCATGTTTGATTTTCTACAACTAATTAACTCAAGATGAATTAATTAATTATTTTACAGACATCTGATAAGATCAAATTCGAATTTTACTTCTCTATTTTATTTCAAGGACTAACTAAAATAGGAATCCATCCCGAAATACTATTTATAGCAATGTTATTTTTAGCACTTCCATTTTTCATTCCTTGTTTCTATGTCCAACACTGATACCCGAACTGCTATTTATAGCAATGTTATTTTTAGCACTTCTATTTTTAGCATTTCTTGTTGCTATTTTCAACACTCCCTCTCAACAAGAAAGGAATTTAACTCAAACCCAATCCTAAACCTTTGGAATGTTCTGCATGCAACACTTTCCCAAGTTTTATTGCTCCAGCAACTCTAGAAACAAGAAAAACTCCCAACTGACCTCTATGTTGGGCTAGAAACATCCTCTGATGTTGAAGCTCCATCTGTCGCTAACAAGTGCTCCCTCTCTGACCTCTAAGCTACTACAATACTCCATGAATCTCACACCATTGCACACTTCTCTGTGCCATCCTGCACTGGTGCAACACTCTTGTGCCTCTCGCATTGTTGCAGCCTGCTAGCTCTGCATTGTCTTGAGATTCCTGCATTATAGCTCTCTTTGCCACTCCATCCGCATCTGCCTCTACCCACTCAGCCATTCCTGCTACTCCTCATCGGGGCTCCCATAGCAAGGGTTAAATCGAAGAGGTTAGGTAACTCAATGATCCTGCCCCTATTCCAACCTTCTTGGGATTGTCACTCCACATTGCCCGACCTCCTACCTAAAGGTATGGATGTATGTGATCCCTCGCCCACTTGACTTGAAATTTTCCCCTACTGGAGGTCTCTGCATGAGTAGATCTCTTTACTCAATCTCCTCTCGGCTTCTCTAGTTGTGGCTTCTCCACAACCTCCTGAAGTTGCTTGACCAATTGTGGCTCCTCCACAATTGTCTGAGACTTCTTTTGGCGCTGCAGGTTGAGAGGTAACGCACTCTCCCTCTCAACCACCAAGTCTTCATCAGTTGCCTTCCTCCTCAAGGCTTTCAATGCATCTTGAACCTCAATATCATATAGGTTCTTGACTCGTGAACCGATCTGCTTCACCTGTCTCATGGTGACGTGTTTAAGGAAAACCTTTTGCTTACTGAGGACTACATCATAGCCTTTGTCTTCCAGCATTGCGATCGACACCAAATTTTTCCTCAGTCCTAGTACATACTTGACATCAATCAAGGTAATGTGAGCTCCATGCTCCATCTAAAAAACAACCATGCCTACACCTGAGACACTATACTTTTCATCATTACCCATCGCTATGAGTATCTAGAGATATTTCTTCTCCAAAGTACTGAACAAACTCTTGTCACTGGTCATGTGGAAAGAAGCTCCACTGTCAATAAACCAACCACATCCCACCATGGATGAAACCATGCATGCGTATAGGGTGAAATCCAACTCGAACTGTGAGGCCAATGCCTCACCTTCAGATCCTTCCTTGGATCCCATCTTGGATTTCTTAAATGGACAATTTGTAGCAAAATGGCCCAGCTCAAGACAACGAAAACATCACACTTTTGATTTGTCAATCTTCTTCCCACCATAGGAAGAACTTGATTTGGGATGAAAACCCTTCTCCTTCCCTTTCTTTTCCTTACTTGCTAAGGCACAATTTTCTTCATCCTCCTTGGATGAAGAACCATCTCTGCTGCTTCTTCCTATCTCCTCTTGCATTAGATCCGACCAAAGTCATTCCTAATCTGGCAGTTTCTCTCTTCCATTTACCGAGTCTTAATAGCTATGCTAGCTCTTAGGAAGACCAAGAAGAGCAAGACTCACCATGTCATCATTGGTTGTCATGATCCCTACACTTCCAATCTCATCCCTGTAAATGGTGAGCTTGTTCAGATATGTAGAGATCGTGTCGCCCTTTTCACACTTGATTTTCTGAAGCTTGTCTTTTAGCACCAGCTTCCTCTGATCATTGTTGTTCTAATATAGATATTTTAATGTTTTCCACATCAAAAACAGTGTCTCCTTCCCATGGAGGCTCAAGGCTATGTGGTCTCGAACTCCCTCCAAGATGATTCTCCTTACTCTAGCCACACATTTCTTCCATTCCGCCAATTCTGTAGCATCAGATGTTGCGAGCTTGGGGACTTCTTGATCAATGAAGTCCTTTAGACCGTTATCCTCTAATATTGCTTCCATGTGATCGTTCCAGGCTATATAATTCGAGTTGCCATCAAGGGCATACTCGAGTCTTAAACCGTTGAACACCATTGGTGAAATTGAGATGTGATAAGAACTTGATTTCTATATTCAGGAAACTCAAACTTTGAACTTCTCCCTTCTTGTATATTTTTCTTTGCTTTGATCACCTTTTCTCTGATACCATGTAGAAATTCCCATTGTAGATCAATAGATTATGCAATATACTAAAGAAAAATACAAGATCTACTTCTACAACAAACTTTGCGGAAGCTTAATCGAATATGAGAAAGATCAATTAGAACACATATAACTGAGAATGAGAAATCAATCAGACATGAACACAGAATAATAACCCAGGGAAAGCTTCAGCCTAAAACCTTAATCTTTGTATTATCATACAAGTGGAAATATGTTCAGATTACAAAAAGAAACAGCTCACAAGCTATCCTACTCTCTCTGCAATCAAACAATGTTGCTCATAGATAGTCAAAGGCTTCTCCAAACCTTCTCCTCTTCCCTCCAAGCCTCCTATTTCCTTGCGCGATTTTCCTTGGGGTCCAGTGCTGCCACCTGTGTGAGTTGGCCTCTTCACACACTCACTAACCTCTGATCTAACTGTGCAATCCTGAAGGATCTAGTTCCTTCTGCATGGATGAGTTTCCTATATAGGAAAATTCCTCCAACTGATAGTACGTTGTCCCTTCCTCTAATCTCAACTGGGTCTCTAACTGAACTGACATGCATGAGTTATCTAAAGTGCAACAATTACATGCATGCAAGCATTAACTAACTGAACTCACAATTAATTCAACAAATTGTTAGAACTAATCTAACTAAACTTAACTCCGTTAACTGAGCTAACTAATTACAACTCATCCTTATCTATTTAACTGATGGATAAATTCCTCAATTAATGGGATAACTGTTGCATGTCCCCACATAGACTTCATGTTTGATTTTCTACAACTAATTAACTCAAGATGAATTAATTAATTATTTTACAAACAGCGGCTAAGATCAAATTTGAATTTTACTTCTCTATTTTAGTTCAGGGACTAACTAAAATAGGAATCCATCCCGAAATACTATTTTTAGCAATGCTATGTTTAGCACTTCCATTTTTCATTCCTTGTTGCTATGTCCAACACTAGTACCCAAAATGCTATTTTTAGCACTTCTATTTTTAGCATTTCTTGTTGCTATTTTCAGTAAAGTCTTGCAAAGAGGATATTGCAAAAGAATTTGAGATGAAGGACATGGGACTCATGCATTATTTCCTCAGTTTGGAAGTATGGCAAGGAGATGGGGAACTATTTGTCTCTAAGGGCAAGTATGCCAACAAGATACTGAAGAAGTTCTGCATGGGGAGTAGCAAACCCATGGACACTCCTCTAGCATGAAGGTTGAGAAAAGAGGATGCCACTTTATGTGGCTAGGTGGAGGCCACTATTTACAAGAAACTTTTGGGTTCACTTATGTTTTAGGTAAAAACATGACCAAACATGTGTTATGCAGCTAACCAGCTTAGTCAAGCTATGGTTAAGCCAAACAAATTGTATTGGAAGGGATCCAAACATGTGTTGAGATACCTCAAAGGCACTACTCAGTATGGTCTTTGGTACAAGTGGACAAAGGGAGTGAAGTTGCAAGGCTTCACAGATGCAGATTGTTCGGGTAGTCCATCGGAAAGGAAGAGCACATCAGGAGGCTTCTTCAGTATTAGATCAATAGCAATTTCTTGGTATAGCAGGAAGTAGAGATCAGTTGCACTCAATTCAGCAGAAGTAGAGTACATGGTTGCTAATCAAGCATACTGTGAAGCTATCTGGATGAGGAATATTTGTGTTGGGTTACTTGGTCATATGATAGATCTCACTGTGATGTACTATGACAATTGGATTTGTATCAAACTCTCTGAAAATCCAGTTTTTCGTGATCAATCCAATCATATTGACATCGGGTATCGCCATCTACGAGATTGTCTGTAAAGGAGGATCATGTTGTTGGAGTACATACCTACAGAGGAATAGGATATTTTGGAAAAGCATTGTCAAGAGGAAAATTCTAGTTCCATATAGACAAGATTGGGGTATCTAATAATCATTTTCTTGTTGAGAGGGAGTGTTGAAAATGGAAACAATAAGATCATGATTTAATTTTCCCTTTAATTAAATTAAGAGAAAATTGTAATTCCACATCACAAGACAACAAGAATGTGTTAACTAAGTTAATTTCATTTAGTTGTCTCAATTAATTCGAGTTGAGGGCCAAACTTGAGTCATGTAGTGTGGTTCCTAAATTTTAGGATCCTAGGTTGAGTTTAATTTGAGTTGTAATAGTTTAATTCAGTTAAACTGAGTTAATGTTAGTTAAACTAGTTCCAACTGTTGGAGGAACTAGTAGGAGTTCTAGTAGGAGGTCTAATAGTGGGGTAAAGCTTCACGTGTTCAACTATTTAACTGATAAATCATCCATAATTAACTCATGCATGCATGAAATTCAAATTACCCAGTTGAGATTGGAGTTCAAGGGCAGTGTACTCTCAATTGTATATTTTTCTGAGATGTACAAGTGGTGCATGCAGTGTAAGAATGACCTATAGGGATTTCTCAATTTAGGATGGGGATTTCCCTAATTAATAGGGAGATAATTCCTTGAGAAACAACGCAATGAAATAGGAGCTTGGAAGGAAGCAGAATTTGCTAAGTATTGGCCAGAGTCAGCCTGTGAGGCAGTGAGATAGATTATATTTGTGAAGAGATTATTCACGCTTGAACAAACATTGTATTTCTTCTCTATTTTTCTGATCTAATGTTGTTAATTTTTGGTATGTTCTATGCTTAAGAGTAATTTACTTGAATTTCTTTATTATCCCAATATCAATATCCAATTTAGCAGTCACATTAACATGATAGTAAGATTCAGATAGAACATAAACATAAACAATAGAACACAAGCCAAGACAAGAGGACACAAGATGTGGCACCAGCCACGGACAAACCCCAATGTGGGGAAACCCTTGATCAGTTCTTCTTATATTCTTCAATAGTTCAGTAGAGAGAGAGATAGTACAAGTTACAATTCTGATAATTTATGACAGCAGTAGATAAGCCTTGACCAAAAAGGTCAATGCTAGTCAAACAAGGTAGAATTATTCCTCTAAGTAGCAATCCCTTTCAACTTTGGCCTTCAACAGTAAGCTCAATAAGCCCAAAACACTGCTCATAATTTTGTTTACATTCTGAAGTTGATTGTTGTTCTGGTTAGGGCACTTGTTGTAGCCCTAAACTCCCTTGACAATCTCCAAACAAACCCTAAGAGAGTTGCGGCATACCCTTGAGGAGTTGAAATACCATCAATCCAGCATCCTTCCACAAAATAGCGTTGCAACATTGTTTGCATTGTTGTTTGTTGCACTCCTGGTTAAGGCACATCCTGCAGCCCTAGTTCCACCACACAATGAACAAACAAGCCCTTGTAGGGTTGCATCCACCTTGGATATCCTCCTCTCATGACACAATACCTCCTAAAGGTGTTGTCAACCCATGAAAACCCTTAACACAACCTCCAGCTATGTGTTATGGCCTGCAGCCTAGCACAACAGCTTGTTGTAGCTTTCTTCCTTCAAAAATGTTACCCAAACATTCGCAAACAATAGTGTTTATCTTCCTCATGAACTAGGCCTAGCTGTCTGCACCTGCTAGCACCCAACCGCACACAAATCCATCCCTACGCTGACCTATCTCCAAAAAATTACTTCTCCTTGTGGATGCAACTTCCTTGCCTAGAAAACACACCTAAACCAGACCTTGGTTCATGCCCTAGAATAGCCTTATTCACCACACTATCACCTACAGCACACAAAAATTCCCACGTTGTCCTTCTAGGCTCCTTCACATTGTCCTAGGGCTCCTTCTTGGTTGTGGCTAGGGCTTGAGATCTTTCTTTCCACCACGTCCTCCTTTTGAGAAGACATACCCAAACAAGTGGAGAGAGAGATCATGAGATGAGATGATTAAATAATAACTTGAGGTCTCCTCCTTTTATATGCAACATTGAGGATGAGCTGGGGGTTAAAATTCTTGTTTTGCTTGCTAGCCGACCTTGACAATTTGTCAATAATACAAATAATTTCATATCTTCATTTTTACATGTCAAAATCGGATGATCTTTAGATCAATCCTACACCTCTCAGAGAGAGGAATCCAAGGAAAATATGAGTTGTAATAAATAAGGTGACCCATATGGAGTTTGGCCTTAGTTTCCAATTTTAACACTCCCTCTCAACTAGGGAGAACTCCATCTGCTAATCCATCAGTCAATCAGTACTATCTATGCTATTAATGCACTGCTCTTCTCTATTGAACTATGAAGAAGAAGAAGTGATCGAGAATGTATCATACCATTCTCTACTGACCCAAAGTCAGTCCCAAATAAAAGAGAGTCTCGTATACCACACTTACCCGAAGTCAGTTCCAATAAAGAGAGTGTGTCATACCACGCTTACTAACTTGAAGTCATTTCCAATTGATCCCAGATCAATATCATCCTAGCATAGGGAGTATGGTAGTACACAATGCATCCATCGGTAGTACTATGGTCCCTATCCTCATTTCCTTACTCATTGGCCAGATGAGAGTTGCTTCCCATGAGTCCTATACTACATGAGTAGGATGTCTCGGTAATTGAAGGATGAACCACTCATCGTGCCTACATGTCGCCACAGGGTATCACAGGGGAAGGTTGAACCACTCACCATGTACACATCAAACCATTAGGGGAAGGCTAAACCACTCACCTTATGGTTGCTCATCGCTCCAAGAAGTACCCCAAGCCCTCCGGAGCTCCCAAAGCTCAATGCCCATATCATACGGTATCCTCATAAGAGGGTCTCTCCAATGACTCCTAGTCGTTCTCAGAAAGTCAAGAATTTGACCTTTCCTAGGGGCTTTATCAGAATGTCGTTGACTGGTTCATCAGTCCAAATGTGATAGAGCCTTATTTCTCCTCGTTGTACCAAATCCTGAATAAAGTGGTACTTGATATTTATGTGCTTGGAGAAATCATGAAATACAAGATTCTCTGATAATCAGATCCCATTCTGATTGTCGTAGAGGATCAAAGTGGTATCCAGCACATGTCCAAATAGCTCACGGAAGAGATTCCTCAACCAGACAGCTTCACAAGAGGCCATACTCGCAGCTATGTATTCAGCCTCAGCAGTGCTCAAGGCAACTGACTTCTACTTCCTGCTCATCCAAGATATCGAAGCAGAACCTAAAGGGAAACAACACCCACAAGTGCTCTTGTGATCCACCACATTGTCGGCCCAATCAACATCTGAATAACCATGCAGCCTCACATCTCCGATAGTGTATCTTAGTCCATGAGTGATTGTAACTTGAAGATATCTCAGAATATTCTTGGCACCAAGCCAATGTATATGATGAGGCTAAACCATATATTGGCTCAACGTATTAATTGCAAAACATATATATGGATGAGTGTTCACCAAGAACATAAGTGCTCCTATGAGTTGACGATACTCAAAAGCATTTCCCAATTCAGGTCCAGCAGCACTACCACATAACTTCTTGAAGTTAAGTTCCATCAGGGTAGGCATAGGCTTGCAGTCTACCATCCCAAATCTTTCCAATATCTTCACAACATATTTTTCTTGAGATAGGAAAATTTCTCCTGCCTTTTGCCAGACCTCGAACCCTAGGAGGTAGTGCATCAGTCCTAAGTCCTTTATCTCAAATTTGAAAGCCAATTCCCTCTTACATTTGTGAATGAGAGGGTCTGCACCTATCAGAAAGAGGTCATCCACATAAAGTACTAGTATGAGAGGTTTATCATCTTCAACCTTAAAGTAAAGGTTCGAAGAAACTTCACTTCTAAATAATATCAGCTTCATCGGATAGCTATCAATCATCTCATACCAAGCCGGGGGTGCTTGCTTCAATCCATAGAGAGATTTCTTCAGCCCGCATACATGAGATTCCTGGTCATGAACCTCAAACCCCTCTGGTTTTTCCACATAGACTTTGAAGTGATGGAATCAGGTGAGCACTTCATCCTTTTTTTTCAAGAAGTAGATCCAAGCCTTGCAAGAATAGTCATCTGTAAAGGTGAGATAATATAAGTATCTTCCCAAAGAGTTTACAAGCATCATACTAGATATGTCGAAGTGGATCACCTACAATATATCTATGGTCTTGCTATTATTTGATGGGAATGGTCCCCTTGTTATTTTTCCTTTGGCACATCCCAGACATACACCTTCATGCTCTACTTTGAACTCGGGCATACCTGTTACCATATGTCTCACATCGGATAGAGCCTTATAATGAAGATGGGCAAAACTCTGATGACATAATTCAGATTGTAGAGATGTGTCGCAAGACATGGATCCCAATGGACTTCCTCCAACTTGATACAAAGTGTCAACCCTGAACCCAAGAGTAAATGCATCTTTGAAATTTATTTTCCAAACACGTACCTTTCCATCGATGAATGCCACCTTGTATCCTTTGTCTTCCATTTCCGAAATGGACACTAGGTTCTTCTTGAGATCAGGTATATATAGAACTTCTTGTAAATGAATCATGTTACCCTGATTCAATTGAAGGGTAACATTCCCTACTCCCTTTATGGGATAAGTGGCATCATCTCCAAGAATAATCTCCAAGTTTGTATCCTTCTCTATCAGATTAGAGAGATCTTTCTTGTATTCGGTGAAGTGTCTTGAGGCACCACTATCAATTAGCCAATTCCCCAAAGTGTCCAAAGTAGAGGTAGTGGAGAGAGCCGATATAAGATAGTATTCCTTTTTCTTATTGTTAACAACATTTGATTCTTCATACCTGGAGTTCCTTTCTTTCTTGGAGGGTTGACCATTTCCTTGATGTACCGCATTCCTTTTTCCTTTTCCATTGAACCTACCATTCCTTTTATTGTTGTTGTTGAAGTTTACCCTGGAGTGATTGTGATCATCATCATGCAATGTGTCCCTTCTATTTGGACACTCCCTTTATAGTGGCCAAATGTATTGCAAACAAAGCACCTTCCCTTCCTTCCACCCTTAGATCCAGGATTTCTATTGAAATGACCTTTAGACCCTGCATTATTTCTCCTTTTCGCATGAGCGAAGAAAGAAGTGGGGTTGCCTCTATTAGAAGGAATTTCTTACTCCACCATTCTTGTCTCTTCTTGAATGCATCTTGACATTAATTCTTCAAACCTTGGAATTCGATCATTATTGAGAATAGTGGTTCTAAATATATACCACTTGGGTGGTAGTCCTCCAAGGGTAGTGATAGTAGGTTCCCTATCAGGAATGGCCTCTCCAATCGATAGAGGATCATTCTTGATCTCACTGATCCTTAAGAAGTAGGATTGAATATCCTCGTCTTTTCCCTTCTTAATATCCTTCAACTTGTTTTTGAGAAATAAAATTTGATTTGCATCACTAACCTTGAACATGTTGACCAACCTATCATAGATCTCCTTGGAGGTGTTTAGATCAAAGATGTAGGCCACTAGACGCTTGTCAATGGAATCTCTGATAATCTTCTTCCCTTTAACTTTAGCCTGGTTTTACTTTTTCTTCGTAGAAGCCGGTGCATTTGAAGGAGGCTCAAGGATTTTACCTCTCACATAATCCAACACTTCTTGTTCTTCCAATGTTAGATCAAGAGACATCTTCCATCCATGATAGTCAGACTTTTTACAGAGCTTATCTTCAGTTGGGAAGTGGGACGAGGAACCCATTGAGCCTTTGTCCTTGTCCAACTATCTTCGATGATTGCTCTTTCACTCTTGCTTGGGCTTTGTCTTCATCTCACCTCTAATACTATGTTAATTTTTGGTATGTTCTATGCTTAAGAGAAATTTACTGCAATTTATTTATTAGCCCAATATCAATATTCAGTTTAGAAACACATCAACATGATAGTAAAATGCATATATAACATAAACATAAATAGTAGAACACAAGATAAGACAAGAGGACACAAGATGTGGCACCATCCAAGGACAAATGATCAATTATTATTATATTCTTCAATAGTTCACCAGAAAGAGAGATAGTACAAATCACAATTCTAATAATTTATGACAGTAGTAGATAAGCCTTGACCAGAAAGGTCAATATTATTCAAACAGGGTAGAATTATTCCTTTAAGTAGGTCGGTCAAGCCCAGTCAACTTCAGCCTTCAACAGTAAGCTCAATCAACCCAAAACACTACTCATAATTATGTTTACATTTCGTAGTTGCTTGTTGTTCTAATTAGGGCACTTGTTGCAGCCCTAAACTCCCTTGACAGTCTCCAAATAGTCCCTAAGAGAATTGCAACATGCCCTTGAGGAGTTCAAATACCATCAATCCAGCAACCCTCCACAAAACACTATTGCAACATTTTTTGCATTATTGTTTGTTGCACTCCCGGTTAGGGCACATCCTACAGCCCTAGTTCCACCACAGAGTCAGCAAACAAGCCCTTGTAGGGCTTCTTCCACCTTGGAGACCCTCCTCTCATGCCACGCTTCCTCCTAAAGGTGTTTTCCACCAACGACAATGCTTAACACAACCTCCAGTTGTGTGCTATGGCATGCGGCCTAGCACAACAGCTTCTTGTATCTTTTAGCCTTCACAAATGTTACCGAAACAATCCCAAACAGTAGTGTTTATCTTCCTCATGAACTCGGCCTAGCTGTCTGCACCTGCCAGCACACAACCGCATACATATCCAGCCCTGTGCTGACCTGTCTTCAACGAATTGCTTCTCCTTGTAGATGTGGCTTCCCTGCCTACCAAACACACCTAAACCAGACCTTGGTTCATGCCCTAGAATAGCCTTATTCACCATGTTGTCACCTACAGCACATAGAAATTCCCACGTTTTCCTTCCAGGCTCCTTCACATTGTCTTAGGGCTCCTTCTTAGCTGCGGCTAGGGCTTGAGATCTTTCTTTCCACCACATCCTCCTCTTAAGAAGACATACCCAAACAAGTGGAGAGAGAGATAATGAGATGAGATGATCGAATAATGACTTGAGGTCTGCTCCTTTTATATGAAACGTTGAGGATGAGCTTGGGGTTGAAATGCTTGTTTTTCTTGTTGGTCGACCTTGACAATTTGTCAATAATAAAAATAAATTCATATCTTCATTTTTACATGTCAGAATCGAATGATCTTCATATTGTCATAAATGAGGTGGCCCATATGGAGTTTGTCCCTTGTTTCCAATTTTACCAAATTCAATATAGATAGGAAGTGGTTTTGAGCACAAGCATTCCCCTTAGATAAATCTCTGAGCATATGTGATTGAATCTTGTCTCATGTTTATGTTGTGATTTCTCGATCAATTAATTTTTTCCGCTAATGAGTAGAGTAGATTCAAGTCTTTTATTTTAGCATATTACATAAGAAGTTTGAATCTACAAGGATTGTCTACAATATCATGAGGTAAGTGTCTTGATGCCTACTATGAAATGATGCATATCGATTTTTACTATCCATTTAATTTATATCGATGCGCTAGTGTAGCTAGAATAAGTACCAACAAAAATTTAGGATACTAACAACATGGCCTATAATCATCTAATCAATATATTTTATAGATCTACAAAATAGGAAATTTCCTATAGTTTCCTAGATGATGAGATGACGGTGATATTTACCACTTGGAAGCAAACATATTGTTACAAAAGAAAAATTGAGAGGGATTGATGGCACTAAAACTATTATTGAAGATCAAAACTCAAAGACGAGAAAAAAAATATAGGTATATGGGAATTTTTCAATGGTAATTGGTTTCATGAAAGGGATTTTTAGAATGGAAAACCTACCTCTCCTTCCTATACTAGAGTAGGCCAAAAGAATTGAAGCTAAGTTTGAATATGCTTCCTATCATAATGTTTTTCAAGAGATTAACTATGTAATTCATATAATATCAAAATAAGGCTATTGAGGAAGGCCAACACAAGTTTATGCAATAGTTTTGGAATAGGCATTAGTTGATGGCATACCCAATGAAAACTTAGCAGTGAATTTTGAAACAACTCCTTAAGTAAAGGCTTTAGATAATAGCCTAAAGAACGATATTTTGCATAGATGGCATAATATTGTAGAAAAATAAATCAAATAAAACCACTTCAAAGAATACACTCTAGATATCAGATAACATGACAATTAATCCTTACTTTCACATTGCACAAAAAAATCTACAATAATGGATAACAAAGATTATTCTTATAAACCTCTCATAGTTGAATTTCTTATAGTTCATATGACAAATGCTCCCAACTCAACCTCTTTAGCCACATAGTTCCTTCAATTTATTCTATGGTATTGTTATAGAGTTATTTTATCATTTAAATTCCAATGCTGAATTAATATATTACATAGGATTGACCTACATGTTATATGAAGTGATGCTAAGAAATATGTCTTTGTTTTAGCAAGCTTCTTTCTATTTAGTTATGGCATCATTAAATAGAATGAAATCCATTCATTTACAATGAGTTTTCTTCTCTTTCTAGACAATTTCAAACCATTCATGATGAAATTAATTTATGATTCTATATGACACACTCATACAATACCTCAAACGTCTTAATTGTTGATCAATTCTATTTATAATTAATCATTGATTATTTGTCTTTCAAACTGAACAATGAGAAAAACAATTGTTCATAATTAAGAATTTATAAGTGATAATATAGATAAAAATAGTTCATGCAACCAAATCAACCATGGGTCTTTCTATTAACAAACATCGCTCGACCAATGTTGATTTAAGTTGATAAACTAGATGTAATTAAATGTCCAAATATGGAATCTTAGGGATTGAAAGCAAGGGTATAGGCTACATGTTGTCATTATGAATTTTTGTTCTTACTACACATGGTTACTGTCTATCTAATGTTTAGTAAAGTATTGATGCATTGGCTGAAGATAAACAGATGTTGCATTAACCAAGACATAAGCTTATTGGATGTACTCTAGTTTTCTTGAGAATAGTCCTTACACAAGCGAGTAACTTTCAGTAAATTCATGTACAAAAACCAAAATATGAAATGATTGTGATTTTGAAGATGCTGATTCACCCACCCCCCCACCACCCAGTATTTTCCCAGCAATTGATATCAGATTCGGTCCTTTGGAAGAAGCTTGATTGCTTGAAGGAGATTCATTAAGACAATGGGAAAGAAGCAAAATAAAGAAGAAATTCCAAGGAAGAAGATAGTAAATGGAAGTAGATATTCATAAGCATTATCAGGTATGGAATTTTGTTCTAAATGTGATCCATTTCATTGTCTATGCAAAAATGATAGTGATGAATAATATGAGTTTGATCAAGACTGTCAATTACTTATGGCATTTAAAGATGAGTCTGATGATAATTTCATGGATACCATAGAAGAAAAAGATATTTCTATTGAAGAAATATCTTAGCTTAAGATTTGTTTAGAGGAAGCTAAATTAGCAGAAGAAACTTTGAAGAAACAAATCATAGAAAAGAAATAACATAATGAGAAGCTAGAATGTGAAATAGTCATTCTAAGGAAAGAACTTGAGAAATCAAAAATCCTTAATCTTAGATTTTCTGAAGGATTTGAAACCTTGGACGAAATCATCAAGGTTCAATGCTCACCTCTTATAAACACGGGTCTTGGATACTATGAAGAAACATGAAAAATTGTAAAGTCTTTTACAAACACACGAAGCTATCTCAATGCAGTAAAAGGAAGCACTCAACATCACTATGTCCTACAACAAAATAATAAAGGACCAAATACAGAAACAGGAAGTTATGCAGTAAAATAAAGCAGTCAACATCTCTCCATCTTACAACAAAAGAATAAAGGACCAAATACCTCTTAGGTAAACTCTTCTTGTTCAATCAAAATGACAACATTAGAAGGTACTATGCTCCAAGATGATTCTACTTTAATGGACAATGTTTTGCTTGTCACAATTTTGGTCATAAGGTTGCTCTATGTGTTGCTTACAAAACTATCATGACTACGGAAGCAAATAAACAAAAGAATGATAAATTCTATCACAATGCTTTCTCTCCTCTTTAATATGAAACTGAATGCTCCCTTTGCAATAACTTTGGGCATAAGGAATCTGAATGCAGGAGCAAAGGACGATCAATATCTTAGGATAAGAAAATGGAAACAACATCTAAGATATGGAAGAAGAAAACCATTGAATCTAAGAACTGTGGTCTAGCTTTATATGCAGGGGATCAAGAAAATTTTTCGTACATTGATAGTGGATGCTAAAAACACATGACAGATGATAAAGATAATTTTATGTCTTTTAATGAAATAAATAAAGAAAATAGCGTAACCTTTGGAAACAATACACCTACTACTATCAAAGGAAAAGGAATTGTTAGGTTAAAAGAAAATGTTAAAGCTTGAAATGTTTTATTTGTCGATGGATTGAAGCATAAAAAATTAAGCGTCAACCAAATGTGTGATCAAGGGAATGAAGTTGTTTTTAGATCAAAGAATTTTGTAGTTTGAAGTCTCGACATAGGAAAGACCATAAGAAAAGGAACAAGAACTCAAGGTAATGTCTATGTCTTGGAAGGCAGTCTTGAACATTGTTACTTAAGAAAAGCAAAAGAAGGTTGGTTATGGAATAAAAGATTGGAACATCTAAGCTTCAGTCAATTACATAATTCAAGAAAGCAGGAGCAGTATGTGATTTGTCAAACATCTGATTACCAGAAAATACCAATGCAAAGCATGTCAATTTGGTAAGAAAACTCAGGTACAATTCAATGCCAAAGAAGGTTCTGCAAGTAGGCCTCTTGAACTTATTCATATTGATGCATGTAGACTAGTAAAGAAAAAGTCACTTAGAGGTGAACAATATTTCATCTTATTTATTGATGATTTTACTAGAATGTGTTGGATTGGTTTATTGAAGTATAAAGATGAAGCATTTGATAAATTTAAAGTATTCAAACCTTTAGTAGAGAATGAGTTAGACTTGAAAATGAAATGTCTCAGATCTGACAGGGGAGGAGAATACATATCAATCGAATTTTTTGACTTTTGTGAATATCATGGCATCAAGAGGCAGTTTTCTATAGCTAGGACTCCTCAAGAAAATGGGTAGCACAAAGAATGAATAGAACAATTCAATGAATGACATCTGCCATGCTTGATGAGTTTGGGACATCTTGTATCTTCTCGGGTGAAACAGCACATACAGCGGTAAATATTCTTAACAAAGCTCATACTCGTGTAAATAGTGATAAAATTCCTTATGAACTTTGGTATGGTAAACACCCAACTATTAAGCATTACAAAGTTTTCAAAAGGAAGTGTTATATAAAAAATAATAAGGCTAAACTTGGAAAGTTTGAAGCTCAAGCTGATGAAGGAATTCTTCTTGGGTACTCCACTAGAAACAAAGGATATAATTGTTACAATAAAATACTTCAAAATATTTTTGAATTCATTGATGTTATGATTGATGAAACATCCATAGGTATCAAGAGGGAAACACCAATAGATGACAAATATCCTCTTACATCTAGCCAAAATAATGAGGAGGAAAGAATCAATGAAGCATCAAATGAAGGAAGTGACAATATAAAAGAAGCAGAAAAGACTCCATGAAGGTATGTTTAGAAAAACCATCCAGAATCTCAAATTCTAGATGGTAAGGAATCTAGAATACAAACTAGAAGAACTCTTGTTGGAATTGCCAATCATGTAGCCTTACTATCCACAATTGAACCACAAAATGTAAATCAAGCTAGAAAAGATGAATTTTGGGTTAACGCTATGCATGAAGAACTTGACCAGAAATAAAAGAATCACACTTGGGAATTAGTGCCTAGACCTCATGATAAAAATGTAATTGGGACAAAATGGATTTTTTAAAATAAACTAAACGAGAATGGAGAAGTAATTAGAAATAAAGCAAGACTTGTTTGAAAAGGTTATGCTCAATAAGGAATAGACTTTGAAAAAACATTTGCTCCTGTAGCCAAACTTGAAGCCATAAGAATGTTTGTTTCCTTTTCAAGCTTTCGTAATTTTAAAGTCTATCAAATGGATGTTAAATCTACATTTCTATATGGGTACCTAGAAGAAGAAGCCTATATTGAACAACCTGGAGAGTTTATTTCTAGGTAATGATGAAAAACTTGTTTGCAAACTCAAGAAAGCATTATATGAGCTAAAACAATCCCCTCGTGCATGGTATTATCGCCTTGACAAATACCTTCAACAACAAGCTTCACTAAGGGGTCTGCGGTTAGAAACCTATATATAAAGGTGGATGATGGTAAACTTTTAATTGTTATTGTTTATGTGGATGACATCACCTTTGGTAGTAATGAAGAATCTATGAGTCAAAGGTTTTGTTTTGTCATGTAGCAAGAATTTGAAATGACTTTACTTGGTGAACTAACGTACTTTCTTGGTTTATAAGTTAAACAAGAAAAGAATGGCATCTTCCTCTCACAAACAAAGTACCTTAAAAAAATTATAAAGAAATATGGAATGGAAGATTGTAAAACATCGATGGTGACAGTATGTAGAGGATGATCCTCTTGCAATCAACTAACCAGAATACAGATCCATGATCAGAATTCTACTTTATCTTGCAAGAACAAGACCAGATATCATGCATGCAGTTCAAATTGTTGGACGATTTCAAGCCAATCCAAAGTAAACTCATCTTCAAGCGGTCAAAAGAATCTTCAAGTATATACAAGGCACTCAAGACCTTGGTCTATGGTATCCCAAAGATATAGATCTTACTCTTCATGCTTATACATATGCAGATTGGGCAAGAAATGTGAATGATAGAAAAAGTACTAGTGGAGGAGAATTCTATATGGGGCCCCGCTTCGTATCATGGTTTAGCAAAAAACAAATATCGATTGATTTATATATTGTAGAAGCAGAATATGTAGTTGTTGCATCATGATGCACACAACTTCTCTGGATGATGCAAACATTGCAAGATATTCAAGTCATTTGTTCTCCATGTAGGTTTTAACCCCGTACAGAAATTACCTGCATACAAATTCTAAAACACAAAAAATAAGCAATGCGAGAGCATAACACATAAAACACATATACACAGATATTTTCCCCTAGATCCCAAAACCGGGACTACTAGCTTGATTTTTCATTATGTTCCCTTCAATGTTATAAACATATTTATACATGCCGAAGCATCCAATTCCCATGGCCCAAAACATTGGCCAATACCATGGACTGAAACCATCACGTCCAAAAAACATGTGCGAAAATCATGCACAAAACCATAGGTGATCTGCCCAACCTAACATAGGGTCCAAAACCAAAATTTTCTAGGGCATTGCCCAGACCCCATAAAGTGGGTACGGGTATGCCTCAAACCCCCTATGACCCCCCCCCCTCTCCAACAATTGGCACAATGAAGGGGGGCTTCGCCCCCCCTCTAACCCCCCGATTAACTACGTGGGCTAGTCGTGGAAAGAATATAACACAACCCAACACTCCACCATTTCCATTCTATGTGATAATACAAGTGCAATTAGTATTTCAAAAAAATTGTTTATGCACTCCAAGACCAAGCATATTCCAATTAAATATCATTTTCTAAGAGAACATGTGCTTGAACGAAAGGTTAAACTGGAACGTGTTCCCTCAAAAGAACAAGTTGCTGATATTTTTACAAAACTTCTTCAACGTGAGGCATTTAAATATCTCAAGGCAGAAATTAGGAATGGTCTCTGCTTCATCACTCAATTGATTCTTCATGTTTAAGGGGAGTAATACATATGTGACTTAAGGATGACTCCCATGGTTTTTTTCTTTTAATGTTGCTTATACTATTGACAGTGTCTCTCATGTAGTCATAATACACAGGTACATATAGAACAAACACAGGGGGAGTTGAACGTGTGAAATTTCAGTATTTCACTTTCTGTACGTGGATCCTATAAATAAAATTTGTTTGTATACGCAAGTTCTGAATTGAACAGTCGCGTATATATTGGTATAATGAAGAAATAAGATCAAATTTTGCTTGTTGGTTCTAGAACTGGTCTGCAGAGATGGTATAGGTCCAGGGGGAGCATTTTCTTCAAATAATGCATTGTTGGCATTATGTTTACCTAATTATATTTATCAATAGGTTGTTGTTCTTAGTGCTACTGATAGATGCTTATGGTGCAAATCATATGTGATGTATGATAGTTTTTGATGACTATCATGGTAATTTTGGGGTCTTTGGTCTTGATTATGAATGTCTTATATATCACTTAATGTAAAGGTCATGTAAAGACCTATGATGTACTCATTGTAAAATTCAATCATGTATGGACTATTGTGATCAAGTCCTTTTGGACATGTGATGTAGTTTGTGAAGTTCATGTAATAATAATTTCAAATACTTAATCCCATTATGATTGGGTGATTGATGTAAGGACAAGTCCTATGAGTCATAGAATCATTTACTTCAATGTACAACGGTCAAATATTTCAGCATGTGCTCAAGGGGAGCATGATCAGTGTTTATACTTAGAATTTCAGATATGGAAGTCTTCATTCAACATTGGTCAACACTTTGCCCTTGATGTCAAAGGGCGAGAGTAGCTTGGTGTTTGGAGAGTAGAGTACCTTGGTTTGGTGCTTGGCTACAGGTTGTGGTGACCAAACACCAATGTGGTTTCCATCAAGTCCAAAGGGAGATATTGTTGGCATTACGAATTAAGTGTTTTCCTTGAAGGCAACCTACCTGATGAGTTGTCCTTGATGACAAGTTGAATAGAAACCTACTTAATGAGTTGTATCTTGATGGAAACCTACTTGTTGAATATGTAAACATGATGTGACAGAGTGTTTTGGCAAAGGCATATCAGTTCAGAGGTATAGGTATGATAAAGTTTTGTTGACGATGTTGGACCCGCTAACATGTCAAGGGGATATCCCTGGTGAGAAGTCACAATTAGACCTTATACCGTTTGGTATAGGAGTCTCGGCAGTGGGTCATAAGGTAATGCCTTGACAGTGGTGTCGCACAGAGGCAAGTAGAATAACTTTGTTAGCAGCAAGGGTGTGACTAATGTAGTGAGTCAAGGAAGGTGTATGAGAGGTTCCAACACTTCGAAAGGGGAAGGAGGTGAAGGTGAGTTCCAGGTTGAAAGGGATCAGTCCCAACTCGACTAGGAACACACAACACAAAGGACATGCACAGCTTCTCGCAGAGCAGTCTACTCGGATGCAGCAGTCACATCATACAATGTAAGATAACACATACAACACTCACGGATCAATCCAAGATGAGTGTGATGTTGTTATAGCAAGGTTCAAGTGAAAGGTTTATCTAATGTCTAACAGAGCAGTCGACATGGACGATGATAGCATTCACAACATATGCAACACATTAACAACAAGATTCATATAATTGCATTTGAATCAGTTCATACACAAGTACGTAAGTTAAAGAACACATATCATGAAAACAACCAGAGCAGTCCAACTACAATAACAACATATGCATGAAAATGTGTTGGATCTTATTTAAAGAAGTGTAAGTCACAATCATACAATACATCCATGTAAACCTGCTAGCCCCAACATTGGAATGTAACAACCACATCCGCATGCTCCTCCAAAGAGATGTACTAGCTTCATGCAATGGAGAAGCCAAGGCACATTACAATATTTTCCAAGCCTTCTTCAAAATAGTCTTAGTAGAAGCTTGGCTGACCAAAAGCCTATATAATGAGTTGTGAGGGAATATTTATAGCAAAGGGTGGGGTGACCCTTGACATTCTCCTTCGTGATCATTCAACTACCCGCGTGACTCTTCACCTACTCTATGATTGTTACACCCACTCTTGACACTTGACTTACACTTGACATGACTCAACATTATAATGCACATGTACCCATGTGAACAATGGCTTGGACAAGCCAAACTAGACATCATTCAGACTTAGACAACCATATAAGTCCAAGTGCTCGACATCCTCATGCTGATCAACAGTGACATATTGATGCCAAGATTGGTAGTCCTTGAGAGTGTTAGTGTCTTCTACTGTGACATCTGTCTAAAACCTAAGCCTTGCCTCCATAGCATCTGGGTACACTTCTAGGGCTCCTTTTTCCAACTCATCTATGAGCATGCACATCATTGTCTTTAGTGTGGCTGGACCAGCAACGTACTTGCGCATGATGCCTGCACTGATAGGAAAGTCTAGGCTGGTGGCAGTGCGCATCAACTTGTTGAAGTACGAGTCAAGATCTTGTTGGACCTGCTTCTTGGTCTTCACCTGAGTGAGGGTCCCAAGTGATGGGATTGCATGAGTGTGCACTATAACCTCCATGCTTTTGAATACTCATGCATGGGAAGCCTATATGCTAGGGATGAGTTGTGTTAGGTCTTCATAGTTCTGGATCTGACTTTAGATACGTGCTTGCAGCTCAACCGCATTGGCCTTCATCATCTTTAGCAAGTGAAGCAGGGCTCCCTTGTACGTCATCATCCATGCTCACATGCTATCAATGGCAGTATGTATGTTCTTCAATAGGCGTACTCTTCTTGCACATCATTGCTGCCATCCATGGAGATGAACGACTACTTGATGCATGGTACCAAACTTGGAGTACAATGTTCGCATGATTGTGTCCAAGGATAAAACTTCATCCAGTATTGCCTTCTTCAGTTCAGCTCAGGTGGACATTGTCACCAAGTCTCCTCCCTGCTTGGCCACCTGTAGTTCCTTCGACATTCGCTCATTCTTAGCTATGAGAAAATGAACACTTGAGCTAGTGGCTTCGGCATACACTCTAGTTGCATCGGCCAATGCAGCTAGATGCTTGTGCACATTAGTCATGATCACTTTCTCTTCAAATTGCGCAGGGGATGTTTGGTATTTCGAATTCAGTACTCTTTGAGACTACACAACTCTGTGATGAGATTTGTCAAACAAGATGTTGTGCATCTTTACTTCCGGTTGACCACCAAGAATCTCAGTTCCTCCTTGGTCATCCGAGATTTGCTCATTGTCTAGATGCAGTGAAGCGAGTGAGTCGACCTCTCTTTGGTGAGGCCTGAGGTCAGTGTCTTATTCTAACTCCTATTGCTCCATGTCTGCATCCAATTGTTCAAGAGCCCATTCTATCTCATGAGAAAAGTCTTTCCCCTGTGAGGGTTCACCCTTTTCGCCTGATGCCAACTGTTCAGAAGAATCAACTACTTGTATGAGCACTACTTCGTCTATCTGCATGTGATGTGCACCCTATTGAATCTGTTGTTGTTGCGCTTCCTTCTCATGTTGGCACAGCTCTTGTTCTTTCCGGAGTTGCTCCCTCAACTCATGTAACTCCTTCTCTGCTTCTTCCATTCTCTTCTTATCCCTTTGCCTTCATGCGATTTGCTTCTCGCATTGTTGCCTCTTCTTTTGAATAGCCATAGCTACTTGTTCTACAAGTGGATCTGCTCGAAACTTGCAGCTTTATTCCTCCTCCATGCGGTCAACAATCTTTCTCTTCCCTTTGTCACACATAGGTATGCTTGGCTTTGTTGTTTCTATTGTTGCTACTACTACTGGTGTTCTCCGTGATGCTGCTTCACGCTGTTGTGCTAACCACTCTATGGCGAAACTGTCATGTTCATTTGGTCTGGAGGAATCGAAGCAATACCTCCATGAGTCCTCCTCGGCCAAATGACATGCCCCATGGATCCAATTGAACTGAACTCTCATGCAGTGATCCTTCACAATGCAATGTGGGTCATACGGGTTGAAGCTTCGGAGGTCGAATGGGTGCTTCTTCATCTATTCAACTTCGACATCCGATTGCTTGATGCTCCTAATCTCGTATAACCCAATCCACAACAGAAGAGTAGGCCAAGGTGCCTTCTTCTTCTGCTACAACCTGGATGTTAATCGTTTTGAGATATGATACGCTACTTCCTACATGACAAGCACATCCAAAGAAAACTTGGGCAAAACATGCAGAGGCTTCTCTGCACTAAACACTCTAATGAACGTGCCATCCGGTGAGGCATAACAATCCACAATGCCTAACAATGCCTTCATTGTTTCTTCTAACATGAAGGGTGGATCATGTTTGAATATCAACCTGTACACTGGGGCGACAAGATGGCCAGACAACCATATGATTACTCCTCTGAAACTGCATTCGTAGAATAGCTTGAAATACATGCTCACAACAGTCTTTGCCAGTGACAATGCCCACTCTAAGCCTGGGAACTCATGTTGGGCACAGACTGCATCTAGAATGTAGGCGAACATGTAAATTTCTGCATGCATGCCTTCGGGTGACTGTCGAGCCTTCGGGACTTGCTCCTTCAGTTGATGAGATAGTATGCCAGACCAGTTGCATGGTCTTCCTTCTCTATCCATTTGGTCCAGCGCGACCACCCAACTTTGAGGGAAGGTCTCAGTGCTTGCTTAGCCACTCAGTCGACATGCGAATATGACTAAGTATTGGTATGCCTTCCTCAATATCTTCATCTTCTAGATCTGATTGGGTGTCATCCTGAAACGAGTTAGCTCCTTTACCCAATCCTTCAGAATGTCTCTAGAGTGGCCTCTCCTATTGGGCAAGATGAACGGAGGGGTCATGATAGTCATGGGCTCATCCATCTTATACATCTCATCATAATATCATCCCCATAAGGTTTCAAGCTTCTTCCCACTGACATTGCTCAAGGTCATCGTCTCAGGGTAAGTGTGAGAGACGATCTAGTGAGTCATGTCTGCGCATGGGAACGCGGGGTATCTGCATGAAATCCAGTACAAGCTGGACTTATGAATGTTCACATACACCTGAAGGTATTCAAGTTATTCCCCAAAATTACCTGCGAATATTTCATTCACCTCTTGCCACTTCATTTTGATGTCCTGTTCTAGATACAGCTTCATATCTTCATAGATTGGCAGACCAGAGGACACCTGCTCAGCTATTTCTCCAGCTACCATACCATCAATGTCCTAACATCCTATTCTCTTGGAATCTATTGAGATAGTTGAACACTTGAAATATCAGGAAACAGGTAGCATGCATGGAAAGAAATATGTTAGTGGAATCAAAGCGAATCCGAGGAAGGACACAACACATACCTGGGAAATTGATGAGCGAGATTACAAAAATTTCACTAGGAGGCTAAGTGACTGGCTACCAGAACTGTGCAAAAGGTAGTCTGGACTGACTGGGAGGCTGGACTGGCTGCTAGATTTGCAAAATGCGCAATCCATTTAGGCAGTTGGCTACTGGGATTGCGCAATACGCAATCCCAGCTGGGAAGGACTGCTAGCCGAGGGACATATTTGCGCAAATTCTCGGGCAAAGCAGCCACTTCCCTCCAGGAATGTGAAAATTAGTCCAAGAGGCCAATATTGGGTCAAATGGCACAAATCTGGAGAGGAAGGTGAGCCTTCCTTCTCTAGATTGCGCAATGCAGCCTTGGTGAAGGCAGATACCGAGCCAAGGTTGCCCGACTTGCTGATAGACAACTGAAAGCAAGTAAGTCAATGAAATGCATGGCAACACTAAGTGATAGCAGAAGTGATAAGCATTGCATGCAAAACATGAATGGAAGATTCAGCAAACAGATCAACATGCATGTGGGTGAGGTCATTTGTCGATTGGGTGAACGTCTGTGCAAAACAGTTTCATGCATGCAACAGTAGTGAGATGGCAACAAAAATTGAAACAAATCTAGGACAAGCTAGAATATATGTAAATGACAGTAGGCGTTCAAAGAAATCAAGTAAATAGAAATCACACAAGAAAATACACAAAAAGTGATAGAAATGTTGAAAAAGACAAGTTGAGGCCACTTACCCTTGGATAGATGAGCTAGATGTGCCGAAGATTCCTAGATGTGTTGTGGGATGTTAGAGCTCCAAGAACTATGTGAATGAATGAGCTTTGATGTGTCAAATAAATAAGTTGGGTCTTATGATGTGCATGCCACAAATCTAGGAAAAAACGACACTTGGAGGGAAACTTCTAAAACAACTTTGCATGTAACCTATGGCTACTAAAAATAGCTCCCTAAATCATGGGATGCCTTTTTCATGTTGTCTCTTACTATTCTGGGAAGATCAAGTCATGCATGCATGCAAATCAAGTTTCCCCAGTCTCGGGTGGAGCTAGTCAACCGGATTGTCCATGCATGCCAGTGCTCAACTGCTTGGGAAAAATGTGCATTCCTAACTGTAAGTTGGGTTGGCTGCCCAAGGGGATTGTGCAATTTATGGGTAGAGCAGCTGACTGTTGCCCAAATTTGCGCAAATCCTGGGCTGAACAGCCTACGTCTGGGAAAAATTGCACAAATCCTATTGGGAGGGTTGGCTAGTAGGATTGCGCATTCCTGGAGACCAGTAGGTTGTTAGAGAGGATTGCATAATTCCAGGATGGAAGGCTAATTGCCCTTCAGGAATGCGGAATTTTCAAGGGGAAGCTTCTCAGCCTGCAGCTAGACCAAGTCTGGGTAAGCATCCTGTGAGGGGAATGGATCGACTATCATCAATAGGCTACCTTTGTACAAGGAAAACATTGAAGCTTGAGTACTTGACGAAGCAAGACAAAGTGTTGTGTAAGGTCAGTAGGGAGGCTCCAAAACAAGCTAAGGAAAAATTTTGGAGGGTGGTTGTAACCACTACAACAAGTTGAAAGTTCAAGAAGTATATGTGGGTTCTGTTAAGTAAAGGCGCCTACACATGCGAGTTTGAAGAAGCAAAGGCATGTACATTTTCCGCACCATGGTATTCTAAATACCAAGGGTCCTTACCATGGTATTTCCCTGTGGTATTGAACCCAGTAACGGATGTTTTGATCTCATTTAAGAAAATCATCGGTTGGAGTATGGTTTTGACTTGTGGTACTGAAAATTGAAAAAGACTAAGCTATATAAGGTAATGAAGATCAAAGTGGTGAAAAAAAGTGCAGTGTGGGTGCAAGTGATGGAAATCTTATGAATAGTTGGATCTGAAGCAAATATGCATGTTATGGGTTATTGATGCTTTGCTTGATCTAAACTAAGTATACACCCAGGAGTATGATGATGGATCAGATCCAATAATATCTAATATGACAATCACGATTATGAGATGACTTGTTTTGTGTTCAACACATGATTTTTCTGTGTATGTCGAGATCTGGGTATGTCTGAAGTTTTATGTTACAGTGAAGATTTGACTCTAAATTTACAGATTTGTATGTGGGTTTTATAGCCTGCAAGGTGCGTACACATGTGGATGTGTCTCTGGTAATATGCATACACATGGTTTTGGTTCCTGAAAAGAACATACACGTGTGGCTATGCTTTGAGCAAATAACATACAGAAAGTAGATCTTTTGATGGAAGTATGTCTAATCAGTTTTATCAGTTTAGATGTGTTTCTATTGTTTGTCAATGAAGTCTTCTTGATGATATGGGTTTAAATAGTGATGTTCTGATTATGGATTGATTGATTGAAGAATGTTGAGATAACTTACTGATTGTGTTTAAATATTAGAGATTGTTTTGTGACTAGTTCATAATGTTGCAGTAGATTTGAGTATGATTCAGTGTTTGTTTCAGAATGACAGTGGTCCAGTTTCTAGCTTACAAAAGCTTAATATCTATACACTAGTATACTTCATAAAAGGCGCATACACACAAACTACAGAAAATTAGCATATACATTCTGACAGATGGTTGATCAAGATTTGCAGTAATAGAATCTAGTTTCTGTTATATGCAATATGATGTTTGATGTTCTAGTTACAGTGATCTGACTATTTTAGTTGATTGGTTGAGTTTCAATTGATTTATTTTTTAGTGATTGGTTGATTCAGTTGCAGTGATGAGTTACATTTTGATGATCGATATCGAGCTTAAGTGTTGGTAGTGGGTCCAGTATGAAAATCTGATGAAATTTGGGCTACAAGTTATGATGTGTTGTAGCAGGTGGATCCAGTATGAAAACTTATGAAACGTGGTCCCCGGAGTTGAGGGAGTTGGAGCTTCCTTCCAGTAGTAGCTATTAAATTAGATCAGGGGGTTAGAGCTCCCTTCTAGTAGCAGTTGGATAACGAGTGAAGCTTGTAGCCTTCAGCAAGTTGGTTCTTGCATACTGGTACAAATTTATGCCAGTGTAAGATCAGGGGGGTTGGAGCTCCCTTCCAATAGGAGCTGGAGAATGAGTGAAGGTTGTAGCCTTCTTTAGGTGGGTGTCTGCGTACTGTTATGAGTCTGCACCAGTACAAGGTTGTAAAAATATTTTCTTTATATTAAAAGAAGATAGAGACGACAACGGCAGGTGGTTTTTCCCTGCATTAGGTTTCCACGTTAAATCCTGGTGTTCATATCTATTGCTTATGTGTGATGGTTTATTTTGTTCTTACTGCACATGGTTACTGTCTATATAATGATTAATAAAATAGTGATGCACTGGTTGAAGATAAACAAATGATGAATTAACTAAAACATAAGTTTACTGGATGTATGCTAGTTGTCTTAAGAACAATCGAGTGCACACACAGGTACCTTTCAGT
>APFE030840804.1:2037-59743 GCA_000404065.3 Pinus taeda | reverse complement strand
TATAGATAAGAAATTATTGGTTAATTAAATCAAAGCTAGGAGTATAGCGACTTGAGGCACTCATTTCAAAATCCCCAACACCAAAGGAAGATCTAAATTGATGCCCAGTAGGTGCTTAGACAGTTAGAGTCACAAGTGACACAAAAAGAGAAGAGGAAAAGAAAATTGGTTAGTTAGTTCTACCATATCTTTTCAATGCATCTAGGTTACTAATGCATAGGATTTTATGCAACTTAATATGTAATTACATCTCCATATAGTATTTTTCAACATCGCCAAATTTTAGTGAATGTGTATGCATTTTCACTTCTAATGCTCCTAAATATTTGTCAGAGAACTATAGCCTTTTCTAGAAGCATCTAAACCAACAATTGGAGAGGAGAACACACAAGCAAGGCCCATTTATCTTCCTATAGGACATTCATGAAGATCCAAGTCACATCATAGACTTAAAAGATAGAAACTTTGAACAATAAATGCCCTAAAATATATCACTACAATGGTCCCAAAATAGGTCTAGTAGTATTTTCATAGACAAGTCATGTTACATATCCCAACTTGATAGTCAAAATATTATGTTTTAAGTCACTAATCCCTTCTCAACAAAGTCATGGATAGTTTTTGGTTCAAGATATGACTTATGCTAGTACCTGAACAAATAATTCATGCAAGATCAAGGATGAGGAATTCAAGTGTATCAAATCTCCATTTCCTAAATCTATATAAATGGAAATCCTTATGGAAAATTGAACTATGATGTTGTATAGGGACACCTTTTAAGACATTATAAATAAAAATTAAATTTCCTACTCCAAAAGGAAGAAAACTACGTCCCAATTTGTATATCTCAACTAGATCAATATTTAGGAATAAAAGTCCCTTGATAATAATCAAGACTACTTCATTTTTCAAAAAAACTGACTGAGTATAGATCCAAAATATTTTAACAAAAAATATTACCTACTTGGTGTAAGGCTATGGGGTTTGCAAATCTATATAAAAAATAATGGGAATGAATCAAAAATGTTGTTCCAGTAAGTGACATGTATCCTTTGACAAAGTAACATAATACGAGAAAAATAGTAACTCAAGTAACCAAACAAGTAGCTCTATACTTCATTTTTCAAAATGTTATGCATAGGAATGCAGTTATTCCAAAAGAATCCTTATTATAATCACAACTTGCCTTTGATTCTTTCAAGACCTAAAAATAAGAAACTCATTTAGTAGAAAAAAATGTTTCAAGGACTAGTAGAAGAATGACAAATAGGATACTCCAAATACGTAAATGATGGATTAACTATGCTTTAGGATTGGAAAGACTATAGGAAAGTATTTTAATGTGTAAGAATATGTGGTAACTAATCTCTAATCAATATGTAAATTTCACCATCATAGTTAGATATGGAGATTCACTCCAAGATAGAAGGCTTGGTAACGAACTGAAAAATAGAGATGCAACTCTCATTATTTTTAATTGGGGATATCTACTCCCATTCTTGTAATGACAAGTGGAAAATTTGAATAGTAAGGAATTTTGAAATGTCATCAGCATATCATGACTCACTTCTCCAAAGTAATCAGTCCTCAAATCCCATGGCCTCTTCCTAGGCCAACATGTTGAGACCCTCAACTAGCGAGCACTCACTCACCCTTCCTAGTGAGCACTCTAGACCAAGACCACACTCAACCCCTACCTAGTTGGTGATCGGGTCTAGATGTTGAAAATACCTCACTCTATGCTATCTTGTGTGTGATCAAGTTCCAGGACCTTACTCCACCCCTCCCAGTGTGTGATTAGGGTCCATATGTTGAAGGACCTCACTCCACTATGTCTAGTGTGTCATCAAGGTCCAAATGTTGAAGGACCTCATTCCATCATGCTCGGTGTGTGATCAAGGTCCAAGATCTCACTCCACCATTCTTGGTGTGTGATCAAGATCCTCCTCCAAGAGACACTCACCCAACCCTACCTATTGAGCCCTCTAGGTCTCTTGGAACCATTCTCCCTATCAGGATGATTTCCATCTGTGTCACATACATAGTATCACTCCCTTTCAACAATAAGGGTAATCTCCGTGAGCCCCAACTTGTCTTTGAAGTAAACGAGCTTGTCTCTCACTGATGGCTTCATCAGAACATCAGTTGTATGCTCATTAGTGGAGATGTACTTGAGCCTTATTTCGCTCCTCTACACCATGTCACATATTTAGTGGTACTTGATCTCAATATGCTTCGACCTACCATGGAACAAGATATTTTCTGAAAGCTTCACATAAATTTGATTATCATATTGTATCATTATCGGTTCCAACTCTTGGTCGAACAATCCTGCAAACAAATTCTGAAGCCATACTGCTTCAATACAAGCCTCATTGGATGTGATGTACTCTACTTCAGCAGCGATGAGTGCAATCAACCTTTTCTTCCTGCTCATCCATGATATCATAACAAATCCAAATCTGAAGCATACTCCTAAGGTGCTCTTCTTATCTTCAGTACTTACACCTCACTAACATTTGTATATCCTTGAAGTTTTACATCCTTGTTTGCAACAAATCTCAAGCCATAATTCATTGTACAATGCAAATATCTCAAAATGTGCTTTGTTACAAATCATGTATGGATTCAACCTAGAACTGCCTCAATGTGTTCATAGCAAATTATATGTATGGCCTAGTGTTAACCAATACATCAAAGGAATCAATTAGTCGTTGGTACATAGATGGATCTACCAATATGGAGTCAGAGCCTCTTAACTTCTTCAAGTTAGTTACCATGGGAGTCTCCATGGAGTTCCAATCCATCATACCAAATCTATGAAGGATCTCTAACACATACTTTCCTTGACCAAGGAACACTTCGTCGAGTTTATGTCATACTTCTAATCCCAAGTAATAGTGCATCAATCTGAGATAATTCATATCGAACTTAGAAGCCAACTTCTTCTTGCACTAAATGATAAGAGGCTCAACACCTATGAGAAACAAGTCATCAATATATAATAATAATATCACGGGTGAATTCTTCACATCCTTAAAGTAAAGTTTTGGATCGACATCACTCTTGGTAAGTCTTAGTCTCATCAAATAGTTGTCAATACGAGCATGTCAAGCTCTTAAACCCTGCTTGAGTCCATACAATTCCTTCTTCAGCCTGCATACATGAGATTCCTTTCCATATGCCTCAAATCCTTGAGGTTTCCCATTGATAAAAGTAGGCTTCACATCCATCTAGATCAATTTCCATCTCAACGAAGCAACAAGAGAAACAATGGATCTAATAGAGGTGTACCTGACAATTGGATCAAAGGTCTCATCATTGTCTTCTCCATCTTTGTGGGAGAACCCTCTAGTAACGAATCACACCTTGTATTTATCAATACTGCCATCAACAACATACTTGATCTTGTATATCCACTTGGGAGTCACCACTTAATTCCCTTAAGGCCTTGGCACAATCTCCCAGGCATCATTTTTCATGATCAATTAGTATTTTTCATTCATCGCTTCCTTCCATGCATGTTGGCTACTTTCTCCTTTGAATATGGAAGGTCTTGCATCAATGGGCTTTGTCATGAGAGTTGCATAGCTAGAAAACCTCCTAGGTTTCTTAACTTCTCTATGTGTGCCATTAGGAGTTGCATGTCCTTTTGCCTCTTCTAATGTAGATCTAGCCCATGCTAGCCTCTTCTTGATCTCTAGAACTATGATTGTTCATGTTGGATCTTGAGGACCTTCTAGCCTTTTGGTAAATTGTATAGAACTCGAATGATCCTCCCTTGAGGTCTCATGCTTCAATTCATCAGAGGAATCCATGGAGACTTTCTTAGACTTCCAATATGCCACTTTCTCATCGAAAGTGGAATCTCAACTTATGTCAATTATTCATTGTTCTAGAATGTATATTTTGTAGGCCTTCGAAGATTCACTAGAACCAAAAAATATGCATTTCTTTCCTGAAGGGTCAAGCTTGGTCCTCTTATCCTTAGGAACATGAATATATATAGGACAACCAAAGATTCTCATGTTTCCAACCTCTGGATTCCTTTTAGAGAATGCTTCTTCATAAGTAATACCTTCCATAACTTTATTAAGATTGTTAGTTTGAATGTAAGTAGTTGTCTATGATGCATCTCCCATAAGAACAATGGTAAGTCCAAATCATGCATTATGGCCTTGACATATTCTTCAATGGATATGTTCTTTCATTCTACTACACCTTTTTGTTGTGGATTATAGGTTACAATTAACTCCCTCTTAATTCCATCTTGCTTGCATAAAGCAACAAGCTCCTTTTGAGGTGTATTCTCCTCCATTGTCAGATCTTAGTATCTTGATCTTCCTTCCTGTTAAGTTTTCCACTTTAGCTTTAAATTCCTAGAACTTTTTGAATACCTCATCTTAGTATTCAAGAGATATATCCATGTCTTATGAGAGAATTCATCAATAAATTTCACATAGTACAACGAAACACCAAGAAATTTCATAGGCATCGGAACACATACATCAGAATGAATCAAGTCCAAAGCTTCCTTAGATTGGTTATCACTATTTGGAAATGGTTTCTTGATGTTCTTCCCAAGAGTACAACCCTTGCATATACCATCATTATTTATTTGTAGTGAAAGAACCCTTAACACAATTTGACTCAACTTAATAAATGCTCTAAAATGAATATCTACATACCTTCTATGCCATAGCTCACTTGGATTTATCTCATCTTGTACTATTTCTTGATCTGATAAACTCATAAGTCTATACAGTCTTCCATCATGAATCCCAATAACCCTAGCAACATCTATACTAGAGTCCTTGGACCAAATGAGTACTTTTCCATCCAAAAAAGCAAATTTATCTCCTTTATCTCCCAAAAAATAAATAGAGATGAGATTCTTTTTCAAACCTAGTGCATAAAGAACATTGTTGAGATGTAACTTGCTACCAGATTCTCTCTCTATGGTTGTATTTCCAACTCCTTTGACTGCATAGCTATTATTGTCTCCTAGTTCAACCCTTTGAGACTTATTTTCTATCATGCTTGAAAGATTCCCACGCTCTTCGATCGTGTGCCTTGATGCTCCACTATCTACCATCCAAATGTCATTTTCATCTACAAAGGAGCCTATCAAACCATAAAAGTAAAAGAAATCCTTATCACCTTTTGACTTCTTTGATTTTTCATCTTCAACATATGTTTTCAAAGCATGTTGTTTTCCTCTTCTCTCCTTGTTATTGGCCATATTGGGGCAATATTTATTGAAATTTCCATATTATTGATAGCCATAACATTGGATCTTTGATAATTCTTTGTTATTCTTAGAGGAAGAAGATCCCTTTCTGGACATTTTGTGTTGAGGTTCAAACTTCTTCTTTCCCTTATTCTTAATTGAGCTACAAGGGCTTGAACTTCCTCACCTTGACGATCTATAGTCATATGTATTGATTCTTCTTGAGCACAAGATGTCCATAGTTGTTCAAATGTAGGAGATTCCTTCCAACATCCTATACCTACTCCATAAGCATCTTATGATCTAGGAAGACGATTGAGTGTTGTAATCACTAACTCTTGATCAAGAATGGATTCACCAATTGCTTGAATCTAATCTCTTATTTGTGAAATCCTTATGAAGTAGGAAGCATATTCATTAGTCATCCTTGTATTTCAAAGTTTATTCTTGAAGCTCATTAAGTAACCAACATTCTTGATAGTGTAGAGTGTCATCAGGTCATCATACATCTTCTTTGAAGTATCAAGTTTTGCAATGCAGGGAATCAAATGATCCCTAATGGATTCTACTATAAGACTCATTGCAGTGATGTCATCCTCCTTGAACTTTGCTTTTCCTACCTCATCTTTTGGTTCAACAACCTCCCCTTTCACAATGTCCAAAGCCTTTCTCTTGGCAAGAATAATATCTATCTATTCTAACTTTCCAAGCTCTAAATTTTGATGCTCCCTCTACCTTGTTTTCATATTTTATAGAGGAAGCCATAGAAACCAATCTACAATAAGGAATCGGATAAAATTATCTCTTGGGTTTTGTCAAGGTGATCTCAATGTTCCTTTCTTCCTTCACCAAAGCTCTGATGCCATCTTGATTTTCTTAATTAGGGTTAGCACAATATTTCTGAAATTATGATAATTACTTTTGATGTAAATCTTCTTTTAATGTATTCCAATATATCATTCATCATTTATACTTCATAAATTCAACCATAAAGAATAGTAGAGATCACAAAGCACAAAAAAAGATAAGATTTTCCTTAGGAAAACCCACCAAAGGGAAAAACCCAGCAACCTTTTTCAATCAAAAAACTTGTCTTGTTTAATGAGGGACACACCTAGACCTATTTTCAAAACTAGTATTATCCTCCAAGTCAACTCACCTAATATTATCCTACAATTCTCTCTACATGTTTGACCCGGAATTTTGATCCTCCTACAATTGCTAGTTTCCCTAGAAATTTTGACCTTGCAACAATTGCCCCAGAAAGATGTGAACAACAAAGAAAATAGCTAATCCACGCATGCAAGTTACAAGAGATGAGAGAGAGAGAGAGAGAGAGAGAGAATGTGTCCTTCTATTCGTCCTATTCATCCTTCTTGTCCTTTGCTTACTTGCCCAGAAATTGCCTTATGTGAGGGAGATCGAAGACACAATTGTAGGAGGAGGTTTTGTCTTTATATAGTGATCTTTTTAGGTTGAATTGATGTCATTTGGAACCAGGGTTGACTTTACTTGGATGGAATCCGACTTGTCACTTTTGAGACAAAAATTACTTACAAAATTCAAATTTTCAATTTAAAAAGTCTTAATGGGACTTTGACTCAATAAATTTTCCTTTAACTCAAGCATTTATAAATATTTTTTACAATGATAGATACAATTACATCTTGTGTGTCTATCTCTTTATGATCTTACTAGAATTTTTGTTATTCTATTGATATCCTCTGTGAAATTGCTTTATGATGAATAATAATGCATAAAAAAATTAACCTAAGAAGAAATCATAAGTAATTATCAATTTAGAGGATACATTGAAAAATCAACACTTGGCTCACTGAGGTACTTGAATTGTTGAAAAGTGCGGCTAGGTTCACTCTTCATAATGACATGTAATTATGATTTTATGTAATAAGATGTAAATAAGAAAAATGAAATTATTATATTGACTTGCTTAATGGGTTTCATGAGCAAGGTATTTTGTTTTTGAGTCAAGACTCCCATTGAGAGTCATTAGGATTTATTTGTCATCTAGTCATAAAATGTAAGAGTCATTTTCATGTAAATGAAGTCATGTTACACTTTGTAAAAGTTCAATATTGTCTATGTAAAGTATCCTCCAAGAACATGTCACATAACCTCTTCAAGTCGGCCTACAAACAATGAAGAATATGTTATATAAATTCGACCTAACTCCAGTTGTCAAGTCAGCCTAAAGGTCAAGTGAAGAAGAGTATAAATAGCCCAACTCGTCCTCATTTGCTAAAAAAAAATAAAATTCGTACAAGAATTTGAATTCAATCTAGAAATAAGTACGAAGAGAGGGTGAAAAGAAGTGTGAAGTAGGAGTAGCAAAGAGAAATGTGAAGTTTCTTCTAGGTATAGCAAATATTATGGTGGAAAGTGTGAAGTTTGTATAGCGAAATTTCGTATGGGGTAACAAGAGGAGAATTCTACTAGGAAGGTTGAAGTAAAAGACCTAGAGACTGAGTTTCTCACAGAAGAAGTCGAGAAGGAGAGAAGTTCAAGAACAAGGAAAGAAAGGAAACAAGCAAAGCATCAAGGTTTGTGAAAAGATTATTAGGATGATACTAGAGTCAAGGGTATGTGTTATGGTCTTGGTACTTATCAATTGAAGATCTAAAAGAAGAATTTTATTGGGTTTTCCTCTTAAGAGGTGAGAGGTTTTGGCCCTAGCTGAAGAAGCCTACCTACTGTGTCACTTGTCTTTATTTATTTTGGTAATTTCCTTGATGAAGAGAACACACTAATAAGCTAACAAAGAAAAGTTCATAAGCTAAGAAGTAAAATCATATCACAAGCAATTATCAAGAAGAGAAATTGTTAACTTCGGATGCCATAGATTTGTCAACATGGTATCATAGCTTAGGTGTTGAAGGGAAGAAGGGGCAATCAAAACAAGATGACACACAAGAATTTATCTTCATAGAAGGCATCAAAGAAATTCAAAGCTTATCAACAAGACCAAAATCTACATCAAAGAAACCCTAGATCGAATAAGGAAGTAGGAAGAAAGACTGAAACCCTAAAAGCACTTCAAAGAAAGTGGAATCTCTTCAAATCTAAGAAATATTGAATCAAAAGTAAATCCTCTCTCTATTGAAGAAAATATCTCCTAGAAGGCATTCCTCCCTCACCAAAAGATTTGAATTATGAAGCAACAATTCCATCATCAAGTTGAAGATTTGATCTTCTCAAGTAAGTACCTCTTATTATAATACAATCTAGTAAAAATGATTTCATGTTTTAAGGAAGACCAAAAGCTGGTTGGGATATCAAATTTCCCTGTTTGGAAAACAAGGATAGACATTGTCCTCGAAGTAAATGAAGTCATTGATCATGTCCATGGGAAGGTGTTAATTTTAGGTATGTTATATGCTGAGAGAAAAATTTCTTCAATTTTCCATATTAGCTCAATATCAATTCCAGACTAGCAATCACATTTAGCATGATAGTAAAATGCAGATAGAACATAAACATAAATTGCAAAAAACAAACCAAGACAAGAGGACAAGATGTGGCACCAGCCAGGGACAAACCCCAATGTGGGGAAACCCTTGATCAATTCTTTTTATGATCTCCAATAGTTTAGAAGAGAGAGAGATAGTACATATACATCAGAAGTCAACATTTTGACTTATCAAAATAAGAGCAAAGGTCTTCCCTATGAAGATAACACATGAGGTAGTTGATCTGAACTTCAGTGAAGACATACTCCTTCAACTGATCCTACAAGGTGACTCCATCACCATCCTGCACCCATCATTTGTATTGCACCTCATCATCATGTTGCACCCAACACTGTGCTATGCCTAATCATTGAGCTGCTCTCATCACTATGTTTCTCCTCATCATCATGTCGCACCTCACTACCATGCCCATCATGCTACAACATTCATCATCATGTTGTACTTCATTGTCTCGGTGTTGCATGCAAATATCAATGAGTTGTTCTCAACATCATTGATGTAACCTACATCATGTTGTATTAAAGTTAGTCCTTGATACAGTCAACAACTCAGAGACTGCAATGATCCAAGAGAGGTTCTAGCACTGCCACTAATTAGTGCAATCCTTAAAGTTCTATGTTGTTGGCTATGGCCTGCGGCCTATCTCAGCAGCAAGATAAGTCTACACACAACACTAAAATATCTTGACCCTTGAACAGCTTATCCTTTAGGCTGCACCACTATCAAATCCATGTTGTCTAAGCTCTGTTTGTGACTCGGCCTAGTCACCGAGATTCTATACCCAAATTTGTAGTATATACCGAGATTGTAACAACATGTATGACTTTCCTTAGGATTGCACATAGGTACCCTCATTCAAGCCTACATTGAGCCTTCTTACACAATGTTAGTGCATGTCTTTTAGGCCTCCATTATATAGTCATAAGCCCTCCTATTCTATGTGGCTAGGGCATAATATGACCCTCCTAAATCAGGGTCTGAATGTCAATCATAGACCTACATTTTTGCCCAATCCTTGTTGTGATTCCAAGGCCGCATTTAGGGCAGTGTTAATGATGTGTTCTTTCCAGTGTATGAATGGAATAAGGCCAACAAGTAAGGCTTGTTTTTATCCTCCTTCCATGACTGTGTTAGGGACAACGAAGTCCCTCTTCTTGTTGTGTATAGGACAATGTATTGGGGTCTATGTTATGCCTTGTGATTAGTTGTGTATAGAAGACTGCAATTAGGGATTTTGCGGATCTCCCTTTATTTGTGTTCATGATTGTGTTAAGTGCCTCTTCTTGCTATGTATTAGTTAGCGTATTAGGGAATCAAGTGGCTTCTCCATACCAGTGTTAAGGTTGGCTTTGTGGACTGTAATTTAGGGCAGCATAGGTCTCCTTAGAAAACCCTTTCAGCTCCACATATATGGCTTCTCCTTGACAGCATATAAGAAGTTGTGTCTGCTCTATGACAATGTTAGGGTCTAGGGCTTCTTCTAGGGTAGTGTATCATCTTAATATCTCTCCTCCCACCAAAACCCAAAGACAAGTGGAGAGGAAGAGATCACCAAAGATGTGTGAAATGACTTGAAACTCACCTTTATTTATAGTACTACATTGAGGATGAGAGGGGGCAATTTTGTTGCTGGCCAACCTTGACGAATTTTCCCATAACACAAATAAATTCATATCTCCATGAATAATTATCAGAATCAGATGATCTTTAGATCTATTCTACACCTCTCGACGGGAGGAATCCAAGAAAAATATCAACTGCCATGAATAAGTAGACCCACATGGAGTTTTGCCCTAGTTGCAAATTTTAACACTCCCTCTCAACTAGGAAGAAATCCATCTGCTAATTCATCTGCTAGATTGTAATTTCTTTGCCATCAGTGCCTTGCATTACTTTGCTCTGCCAAAATATGAAGAAGAAGAAGTGATCGATAATGTATCATACCATCCTCTACTGACCTGAAGTCAGTCCCATATAAAAGAGAGTGTCTCATACCACTCTTACTAACCCAAAATCAATTCCAAATAAAGAGAGTGTCTCATACCACTCTTACTGATCCAAAATCAGTTCCAAATAAAGAGAGCGTCTCATACCACTCTTACTGATCTGAAATCAGTTCCAAATAAAGAGAGTGTCTCATACCACTTTTATTGACCTGAATTCAGTTCCAAATAAAAGAGTGTCTCATACCACTCTTACTGACCTGAAGTCAGTTCCAAAAGAGAGTGATTTATCACTCTTACTTACTCGAAGTCAATTCCAAAAGAGAGTGAGTTATATCACTCTTACTGACCCGAAGTCAATTCCAATTGATCCCATATCAATATCATCCTAACATAGGAAGTATGGTAGTAACATGATGCATCCATCGATACTACTACGGCCCCTATCCTCATTTCCCTAATTATTAGCCAGATGAGAAGTACTTCCCATGAGTCCCAAACTACATGGGTAGGATGTCTTAGCAGGAGAAGGATGAACCACTCATCCTGCCTACATGTCGCCAAGGGTATCTCAGGGAAAGGCTGAACCACTCACCCTGTACACAACAAATCACTAGGGGAAGGCTAAACCACTCACCCTATGACTATGTCTCGGCAGCAGAAGGATGAACCACTCATCCTGCCTACATAGCAGACCACGAGGGGAAGGTTAAACCACTCACCCTATGGTTTCCCATCACTCCAAGATGTACCCCTAAACCCCCCGGAGTTCCAAAATCTCAATTTCCATGTCATACAAGACCCCTAGGAGAGAGTCTCTCCATGACTCCTAGTCGTTATCGAAAAGTCAAGAATTTGACCTTTCTTAGGGGCTTCAACAGAATATCGGCAACCTGCACATCATTCCCAATGTGATGGAACCTTCTTGCTCCTCGATTACCATATCCCAGATAAAGTGGTACCTAATGTCTATATGCTTGGAGCGATCATAGAACACAGGATTCCTCAACAATCAAATCCCCCTCTGGTTGTCACAGAAGATCACCATGGTATCCAATACGTGTCCAAACAACTCATTGGAGAGCTTCCACAACTAGGTAGATTCACACGAGGCTATAGTCGCAGCTGTGTATTTGGCCTCAACGATGCTCAAAAAAATTGTCTTTTGCTTCCCACTCATCCAAGATATTGAAGAAGAACCCAAAGAGAACCAGCACCCATAAGTGCTTTTGCGATCCTCCACACTACTTACCTAATCAGCATTAGAATAATCATGTAGCTTCACATTTCTGGCAGTGTATCTCAATCCATGAAAGATTGTGCCCTGAAGATATCTCAAATGAATCTTTAGGCTTCATCGAGGTAGTCATGGGCTTGGAGTTCACCATTCCAAATCAGGAATCCAACTCCCTCTTACTTTTGCAAATGAGAGGGTTTGCACTTATTAGAAAGAGGTCGTCCTCATAAGGTACCAGTATGAGAGGTCTATCATCCATAACCTTTAAGCAATGGTTTGGATCAGCTTCACTCCTAGTGAATCTTAGCTTCATCAAATAGGTGTTTATCCTTTCATACCAATCCCGGGGTGCTTGCTTCAAGCCATAGAGGGCTTTCTTCCACTTGCATACATGAGATTCCCGATCATGAATCTCAAACCCCTCGGCTTGTTCCAAATCTGTCAACTTGCTACATGAGGGGAATGGTTACCTTGTAATTTTTCCGTTGGTACATCGTGGACATGTACCTCCATGCTCTTTCCGAATTCAAGCATCCCTTTCACCATCTAACTTACATCGGGTAGGGCCTTACAATGAAGATGGGAAAACCTCTGGTGCCATTGAAGAGATGTGACACACAACATGGTCCCCAATGGACTTCCTGCAAATTGATACAAATTTCCAACCCTATGTTGGACACAGATTGTCATGGATGTCAATATGGCAATATTCGAGGAGAAAACGGAGCCAACAGGAGCAGACGGAGCCAAGATGAGCAGATGAAGCCAAGAGGAGCCAAGAGGAGCAGACAAAGCCACCAAAGGAAATAACAGAGCACAAAGCAGATAGAGCCACCAGAGGAGCTAACAAAGCACGAAGCAAACAAAGCCATCGAGAGGATTATAGTGTATATGTAGGTGAAATACACCATTGGGAGCAGGACTCATACATATATATGCATGCATTTAACAGCTATTGAAGCCATATATGCCACAAATAACATTGTCGGGAGTAGAAATCACATGTATGTGTGAAATTACACTATCGGGAGCCATCGGAGGAGTGAAGGATGCATTAACACTATCGGAGGAAGAAAGACTTAATCGTATTGCATATACATTATCGACAGCGCAAACGCATGTATGTATGTGCACTTACACTATTCGAGGGAAAACAGAGGCCAAAACATATATATATATATATGGAAAACACACTATCGGCAGAGAAGTTTATATAAATATCGGCATATATATATATATATATATTATATATATATCTATATATATATATATATATATATATATATATATATATATTATATTATATATATATATATATATATTATATATATATATATATATCGATGACAGCGCTAATCGTCGGTTCGGCTATGCGCCATCACCCCAAACCCCTAATTGTGATGTATGCGGGCCTTAAGCGATTGTGATATATATTTATATAGATATATTTATATAGATATATTTATATGTGGATATCATAAAACTGCAATACATGTGGAACCATTGCAGTATTGTGTTATGGTTTAATGCCATATCACATTTGCCCATATTAACAATACACAAAGGGGTGTCACTCTCACAAGCGCCGATTGCAATGTAAGTCACGGACTTGATGGTCTGACTGTAACACAACTTAATGCTAGATCACATCCACTGGAGGATCAGCCCGTCAGCCATCAGCGATGTTATGGGGTTGATGTATAAAGGACCCCCGGAAGTCTTGAGCCCCGATTGCAATAAAGACCAGACCCGATACAGGAATAGACACAGGTACAATAAATTTGAAGTCCGCTCTTTAACAAGTTTCGCCTGTTTTTTATCATATTTCTTGTGTATGTGTATATTTGGCTTGCACACGATTTGAAGGCGAGACTGCACTATAAAACGCACCCAATAGTTCAGGAGGCCTGAACTATAGTTCAAGAGGCTGAATCAAGTCGATTGTGATTGTGATTGGGACGTGGTTGTCCGTTAAACAAAGTTGTCTCTGGGTATGCCTGTAATTATTGTAAAAAGGAGAGCTATTACAGTTTAATGTAAGACATGATTTCTCTGTGCATTTTTGGACCTCTCTTAAGAAGTAATGTGTCTCAAGAATGCTAGCGAGCACGAAGAGACAGAGGAAACCACATAGACCAAGGAGGAATCCAAAGGGCCAGCCAGTGAAGAGAGGAAACCGACAAACAAAGGCATGAGGAACAAATAAAATAAGGAAAAACAGAGAACAGAGGGTGTTGAGCATTGTTGAAGGCTATTAAAACGCTATGGAAAATAAGCTGGAGGAGACAGAGGTAGTGAGAGGATCCAACAAAATAGAAAGAGGGTCGAAGGGCTAACAGGACAGCAGACAGCCGAAGGGGAGAAGTAGCCAACAGAGAACATAAGCTTGAACAAGAAGTTGTTCTTTATGCAGAGCTTAGTGCAGCTAACGGTAGACTGACTAAAGCTATGTGAAGACATTATCAGAGAGCATGAAAGCTATTGGAGACTATGTGTGGGCAGTGTGCAGAGTTGTGAAGACTACTTCATAAGAATATTGGTTGTCATTGATGTTGTAGCTTGGAGACTACAGTGAAGCTATAAACAAACAGAACTCAGCAGAGAAGAGTTCTGAGAGCAGGACATTACTATCAAATGGTCCTTGACAAGATTGGGTCAAAACCCTTGAGGTTGGTGCCTTAGAAGTAAGTAGGATTGGAGTCCTTGGGGCTATTGCCTCAGAAGTAAGAAGGATAGGAGTCCTTGGGGTTGGTGCCCTCAGAAGTAAGAAGGATTGGAGTCCTTGAGGTTGATGCCTCAGAAGTAAGAGGGATTGGAGTCTTTGGGACTAGTGTCTCAGGAACTGGAAGGATTGAAGTCCTTGGGAGATGGTGCTCCTAAGTCCAAGATTGGTGTCTTGGCAAAATAGAGTTGGTGCTCTGGAGGTTGGAGCCTCACCAAAGTCCGAGTTGGAGCTTGGCAACTGATTGCAACCATCTATATATTGTATCTATTTTACTACATAGTTTATATTAATAAAAGCACTTGTTCTTGTTGTTCATCTTGTGTTTTGAATATATATGTTTTAACTGGTAAAACAATAGTTGGAAAAAGAAATATTGATTCACCCCCGCCCAGTATTTCCAACACCCTGAACCCATGAGTAAAAGCATCTTTGAAAATTCCATTTTCAAACACAAACCTTTCCATCGATGAATGCCACATTGAAATTTTTTACTTCCATTGCCGAAATGGACACCAAGTTCTTCTTGAGATTAGGTACATAAAGAACTTCTTGTAATTGATTTGTGTTACCCTCATTCAATTAAGGGGTAATATTCCCTACACCCTTTCAGGGATAGGTGGCATTGACTCCAAGTATATTCTCCACAATTGTTTCCTTCTCTATCAAATTAGAGAGAGATTCCTTCTATCTGATGAAGTGCCTTGAAGCACTACTATCAATAAGCCAGATTCCCAAAGATTCATTCCTCTGATCATTGAAGATGCCCCTAGAATGATTGTTATCATCATCAAGTGATGTGTCCCTTCCATTTGGACACTCCTTCGCATAATGGCCGAATTCATTGCAAGCAAGGCATATGCCTGTCCTTCCACCCTTAGATCCAGACTTCCTATTGAATTGACCTTTAGGTAGGCCACCAGATGCTTCCACTGCGCCACTCTGATAATCCTATTTGATTTGACTTCACCCTTGGTGAATTTGAAGTGGGATGAGGAACCCATTGAGTCTTTTGACTTTGACCAACTATCCTCAGTGATTAATCTTTACTCTTGCTTGGGCTTTGTCTTCACCTCTGCTCTGATACCATGTTAATTTTAGGTATGTTCTATGCTAAGAGCAAATTTACTTCAATTTTCCATATTAGGTCAATATCAATTCCAGATTAGCAATCACATTTAGCATGATAGTAAAATGCAGATAGAACAAAAACATAAATCGGAGAAAACAAGCCAAGACAAGAGGACACAAGATGTGGTGCCAGCCAAGGACAAACCCTAATGTGGGGAAACCCTTGATCAATTCTTCTTATGTTCTTCAATAGTTCAACAGAGAGAGAGATAGTACATATACATCAGAAGTCAACATTTTGACTTATCAAAATAAGAGTAGAGATATTCTCTATGAAGATAACAATTGAGGTAGTTGATCTGAACTTCGGTGAAGACATACTACTTCAACTGATCCTACAAGGTGACTCCATCACCATGTTGCACCCATCACTGTGTTGTTCCTCATCATCATGTTGCACCTGACACTATGTTGCACCTAATCACTAAGCTGCTCTCATCACTATGTTTCTCCCCATCATCATGTTTCACCTCACTACCATGCCCATCATGTTGCAGCATTCATCATCATGATGCACCTCACTACCATGCCCATCATGTTGCATCATTCATCATCATGATGTCTCCATCATGTTGTACTTCATCATCTCGGTGCTGGCCCCAAATGTCACTGAGTTGTTCTCAACATCATTGATGTCACCTACATCATGTTGTATTAAAGTTATTCCTTGATACAGTCGACAACTCAAAGACTGCAGTGATCCAGGAGAGGTTCTAGCACTACCATTGATTAGTGCAACCCTTCAAGTTCAATGATGTTGGCTATGGCATGCGGCCTAGCTCAGCAACAAGATTGGTCTACACACAAAACCCAAATATCTTGACCCTTGACCAGCTTACCCTTGAGGCTGCACCACTCTCAAATCCATGATGTATAAGCTCCTTCTATGACTGCACCTAGTCACCGAGATTCTATACCCAAGTTTGTAGTATATACCGAGACTGTAACAGTGTTTATGACTTTCCTTAGGACTGCACATAGGTGCCCTTATTCAAGCCTGCATTGCAAACTTAGACAGTGTTAGGGCCTGTCTTTTAGGCCTCCATTATATAGTCATAATCCCTCCTATTCTCTGGGTTAGGGCATAATACGACCCTCCTAAATCAACATCTAGATGTCAGTCATAGACCTGCATTTTTTCCCAATCCTTGTTGTGATTCCATGACCGCATTTAGGGTAGCATTAGAACTATGTTCTTTCCAGTGTATGAGTGGAATAACCCCAGCAGATAAGGCCTGCATCTAACCTCCTTCCGTGATTGTGTTAGGAACAACGAATTCCCTCTTCTTGCTTCATATAGGACAGCGTATTGGGTTCTACGTTAAGCCTTGTGATTAGCTGTGTATAGAGGACTGCGGTTAGGGATTTTGTGGATCTCCCTTTAGCTATGTTCATGATTGTATTAAGTGCCTCTTCTTGCTACGTATTAGACACCATATTAGGGCATCAAGTGGCTTCTCCATACCAGTGTTAAGGTTGGCTTTATGGACTATAATTTAGGGTAGCGTAGGTCTCCTTAGAAAACCCTTCCAGCTCCATGTCTAGGGCTTCTCCTTGACAGCATATAAGAATTTGTGTCTCCTCCATGACACTGTTAGGGTCTAGGGATTCTTCTAGGGCAGTGTATCATCTCAAGATCTCTCCTCCCACCAAAACCCAAAGACAAGTGGGGAGGAAGAGATCACCAGAGAGGTGTGAAATGACTTGAAAGTCACCTTTATTTATAGTGCTACGTTGAGGATGAGAGAGGGAAATTTGGTTTCTGGCTGACCTTGACGAATTGTCCCATAACACAAATAAATTCATATCTCCATGAATACTTATCAGAATCAGATGATCCTTAGATCAATCCTACACCTCTCGACGACAGGAATCCAAGAAAAATAGCAGTTGCCATGAATAAGTAGACCCACATGGAGTTTGGACCTAGTTTCCAAATTTAACAGAAGGTCTCCAAGCCATCCAAAGAATAGGCATTGTCTGAATACATGGAAAGGATTCTCAAGGCTCAAAATATTCTCAAGGAGTCCATCAAAGATTCACTCATTTTCTATGTAGCCAAGTTGGAGACATCTAAAGAAATATATGATAAGCTGGGAAAACTTTTCTATAGAAGTATGATAGAAAAGATCTTGTCACTTAGATTTGGTCTTCATATTTTGAAAGTATCAAAGGATGAAGGGATATCGTCATGTCTCTCCAAAGAATCCCAAATAAAAGGTTAATTGAAGGATCTAAGAGAGATGGTATTTGATAATGAAATAATCTTCGTTATTCTAAATGCATTAATTGATTAAAAAGGTAACCTCATTGCTACTAGGGTCTCTCTGCAAAGCAGAGGAAGACAGGATGAAGAATTAAAGTGACGAAAGATAAGATAGAAGGGAACAAATAGTGACAAGACGAAAGGAAACATTTGGAAATTTTAGTAATCCAAAGAAGAAAACGAAGAACATGGCTAAAGAAAGATGTTATGGTTGTCATGATTTTGTGCACTACAAAAAAATTGTCCTAATCGCAAGAGGGACAGGGAAGAAGATGATTCTACTAAGGAGGTAAAAGAACCTAAGACTAAGAAGTGTAAGAAGGAAGAAGAAAAAAGATGACTAAGATGATCTTCTTCATTAGAAGGTTCCTTTCACTTGTAAGTTATAGATAGGAAGCAATGTAAATGAGATAGGATGCATCATATTAGAGATTTGCATCCTGATAGAAGCAATAGAAGTCAGAGCTCGTGACATAGGAAGAAGAAAGTATGTCGGGTATAGATCCTACTGATTACAAAGAATAGGAAGCTCTTAGGAAACCTCATTATTACGCATAGAAGCAAAGATCATCATCGACTGGGATCATCATAGAAGAAAACATCTATCGGGTGAGGATGTGAAACATCCTCGAGTTTCTCTATTAGAATTCTCATCAAAGGATTCACCGATGTAGAAAGGAAGCAAAGGTTTTCTTCAGGAATTCCAACTCGTGGGATTCAAGGGATGATGGTATAATGACATAACAAGAAAGCAGGATAATTTTTTTTCGAATGATGCTGCTACGTGAAGTCTGGATGACCAAAAGAAAGATGATGTATGTATGCTTAAATATATTATTACGAAATTCATTTCATATGGTTGCAGATAATATGGATAACTATTTCCATCCTGGGAAATATGATCAAGAAAAGAGAGGATCTCCTCCTCCGAAAGAATGCAGCAAAAGAACAAGTCACACTAGATGAAATCAACATAATATATATTCATATATGAATCATGAGGAAGCTGACTACAATCAAGGAACTATGATTGGAAGCTTCTGGGAATAAATTGTGTAACAAAAGAAAGGAAGAGATTGGAATAATATTCAATGAAGGAAGAAGGCTTTCAACATCAAAAGTCCAAAAAAATTTGACTAGAAGATCTCCTGAAAAGATGTGAAGACTATGATGGAAGTCAGCAAAACATAGAAACCCTTGAAAATGGATATCTATGGGAAACGTGTCAATCTTCATGCAGGATGTTGATACATATAGGAAGATGTCATGGTAAAATATCATCACAAAGGTAATTTTGAGTTGAACTGTTCATTAATTATTTTTGTACTAACATATGTTTGGGCTTGTGTAGGACTATCAAAGGGAATATCTATAAACAACTTCCAAGAAGATCATACAGAAGGATGTAATGTCCTTCCAAAATATGGCATGAAAGCGGAATGACATGAAGCAAATCCAGATGGAAAATCTGATGGATCACTTTCTGATGAGTTGAGGACATGACTAACTCATGGACAAAAAGAGATGGATGATATGTGCCCTATATAGAAGTTCCCAAAGATGAAGACTCGTTGACAAATAATAAATTCATGACATCGAAGGAAGGAGATCTTTGAGCAACTCGTTGTTGTTGGAAATACTAAGAGGGGGGTAAATTAGTATTCCTTAGAAATTAGCACTTTTAAATCTTTTCAGAGCATTAGTTAATCTTAAATTATTATTAATGTTTATGCAATAATAATAGTAAATAAAAGAACACAGTAGGCACAATAATTTTAGGTGGAAATCCCCCTCTGGGTTAAAAACCGTCAAATGCTTTTCTAATAAATTCTTTAATCTTCAGCCCCAACTAAAATGAAAGAAACAACTTCCTAGAATTCTAGAAAAGAATTATTCTCCATCTCCCACTCGAAGGATGCCCCAACACCTTAGTGAGCCACAACTCGCCCTAGCGCCACCTACCACCATGAATTTCTCACAAGCCCCAACCTATAGGCGACTTCATACACCTACCTAGCACCTCCCAACCACCCTATAATGACTGAAATAAGACAAAGTTGTGGATTCCCAAACCAGGGACAACAATCCACGATACAATAAGATGTACAATGATTTTCATGTACTTGACCAAATACCCAATCACTCTATGACTTGCAACCTAACCATGACATCATCCCAATAGAGACTCCTATACCTCCCAACACTGCCTCTTCAACTCTAGGTAGAATGACTCTTTCACAAATCACTCTTTTACAATCTTTACAATGATGACTCTTTTACAAACGACTCTTTTACAATTTTACAATGATGACTCTTTTACAACTTTAGAATGATGATTCTTGGCCTTGACACTTCTTCGCAATATATGGATGGTTGTCATGTCTTCAAAGGATGTCTCGCTGCAATACTTCCTTTGATTTGATACTTCTACTTTTGAATCTTTGCTTGAAGTTGTACTTGAATCTTCTTCTAGCTTCCTGCAAAATTTGCCCGGTGAAACCAATCCCAAAACAAAACAAAATACCCTTCAACTTAGCTCTGCCTACAAAACACATGTAAGTGCATAATAATGAATAAATACAAATTAAAATTACAATGCATACCTAAAGTGTGCTTGTCACTTTTGTTGTTGACTTGTTGCAGCAGTAGAAAAAGACTCCCACTATTGATATAGGCCTAGACTCTATGAAAGACCATTGGAAATACTGAGAGGGGGGTGAATCAATATTTCTTTTCAATTGTTACTTTTACCAGTTAGATCATTTATATTTAGAACACAAAATGAACAATAACAATAAATTCTTCTATTAATTTCTTTTTCACAATAAATCAAGTACAATGTATGTAGGGCTCCAACCTGTTTCCAAGCACCAACTTGGACTTTTATGAGGCTCCGAACTCTAGGGCACCAACCCTATCTTCTCAAAGCATTGACCTTGTGTTTAGAGGCTCCAATCGTTAGGGCACCAACCCTTCTCTGGTACAGGCTTCGACCTGGATTCTTGAGGACACCAATCATCTAGGGCTCCAACCCTATCCTCCAAGGCACCAACCTTGTCTTTTCGAGGCTCCAACCTCTTGGGCTCCAACCCACTACAATACTTCGTCGAGATATGTTTGGTAGTAACTCACAACTCCCAATGTCTTCTTCAATGAGCCTTATCTATCTTCATCTTCATTGTAGTCTCCACATTATTCATCACTGACAACCTTGATCTCAGCACATGAAGGTGTCTCCACTGTCCTTCATGTTACCCAATCAAATTCTCCAAGTCACCTCATGATGACATCACAATCTCCAATGATCTCCACAAATATTCAATATGTCTTCAAGGTACTCCAAGATGTTTTCCAAGATTCTTCACTATGTTGCACTAGGTCTGCTCCAAGAATTCTTAAAGGGGTCTTCATCAAAATTCTTCACTATGCAATTTCTCAATATTGGTTCGACAAGACTTCAAATATGCTCTCCCACAAGACTGCTTCAACAATACTCAAATGTTCAGCTAGCTTCAAAAATATTTTTTCTTAAGTGTCCAATATTCTTCAACCTATAATTCCTCACCACTGACTGTATATGCTTTGATGCCATCGCAGTTGCTTTCACAGTAAAGCTCTGAAACTTCAAAGTGTTGGACTATTTGTAGCCATTCTTTTATTGAAAGTTTGAGAGTATTAATGTTACAACCATAACCTAGCTCACCACTTAACCCAATCTTATGACAGTCCTTTACACCTGATCCATGGCACAAAATCTGAGCACTCCATAAGCCGAAATTTATCTGAGGGACATTACTGCTCCACAGTGCCTAGATTGTTGCACTAATTTTACCTTACAGCAGATCCAAAGCACAAGTTCGATGATGAGCTAAAACAGTCCGAAATATTGCACCTATTCTGAGTTGTAGTAGATCTGAAGCACAGGTCTGAGGATGAGCTAAATACTGTGATGTATAATTTTGTTTACTCACTCTCAATTGAGTATCCGTTCCCTTTCTTTTGCTATGATTGGAAATCCTGTATTTTACATATCTATACGATCAAATCCTTAGGTTTAACAAAATAGTGTATAAAAAAGTGTTTCAAATCATTGCTATTTGACTTGAACCCGTTCTAAAAAAACCCAGGAACACCATGCCTATCTAGTCAACTTTTTGATACACATTAATCTATCTGAATATCACATTCCTCTATCCGGCTATCTTAAATTTTGATCTAAAGGTAGGGAAACGTTATATTATACTTTTTTAATAAGAATTCTAAGCCACAACAAAACAAATCCGACCCACTGTACTACAATACAAAAACTGATCTTCAGGTGATAAACAGATCATTGTTCTGTTTCGCACCAATCTGAGCTAAAGAAACATTGTCCTATTGCACCGAGCTCAAGGATCATAGTCTGAACTAGCAAGAATTCACTACTATCTTCATTAGAAAGTCACTCTTGTTCTTGCATCTGAGCTTCAATATATTACTCCACAAGTAGCTAATCAAAAAAGACCCAAACTGAAATATTACTTGTCCTCGACAACCTCCTTGTTGTCCTATAATTTTATCTTTGAAATGACCACCGAATTTTGTGTTTTTCACCAAAATTTTATGGTTAAAATGAGGTCTAAAATCCTTATATATAGTGTATTTCACACAGCAAAACGGAAAGACACGTCCCTATTTGGAGATTGAATTGTGTTGACTGCTCGAGTTGGTTCCATGTCCAAATTTAATAAATTAACTTCAAAAATTCATAGCTTTCAAACCGCTTGGAGTTTCGGGTTGTGTAATAGCTCATTGGAAAAGAAAAATTATGCTCTAAAAGATGGTCTAGGAATCACATTGAGAGGTTGCCTCTAAGGTAGTAAAACTTGATTTTCTTTGTGACAGTCCTTAAATTTTTGTGCATAGAATATTGGGAATAGTTTTAGGACAGCGCGGCTTCTCCATTGTTTTGCACCAATAATATCATCATGATAGTATCCAGCATCATGATGAAGGTATAGCATCATGTATTCAATGATAGTGTAGTAATACATCATAGTGCAGCCTTCATTAATTTGTCAAAGACACCAAAGTAGTCTTCCAATTATGTCAAAGTGTGGTCATTCTTTAAAGAGTATGACATCATCAATTGTATGACTCCATACGTCATTAAGGGTTAAGGTCTAGATCATCAAGGCACATGCAACATTATAGTTAGTTCAAGGGATCTTTAGGACTTCTTCATTAATGTTTTGACATCTTTGTGGCTTGACATCTTCATTGATAGTATCCTTGTCAAATAAGAGTCCTGACATCATCATCTGGGACTCGGCATCTCAAGAATATTGACATCTCTGTTAATGCCATATTGACATCAATGACAACCTTGATTAACAAAGACTAGATCCAAAACTGACCTAAAGATATATACAATAAAAACTAATGACAGACCCTAGACTTATGATGGACCAGGTTCTAAGTACAACAACAGAGACCATTCTATCAACTATGACAAGACAAGTGACATGAACTTACAGCATCATATAGATTTGGCAGACTTGGTGTAGCATCAATATTATGTAGCATCAAATGTGTAGTATCAAGAATAGGACATCCGAAAAACTAACTATGACATATAGAGACATAGAGATATAACCAAGACCTTGTATATAATTACATTGTCCTACAAAAACATATGTCAGAGATGATACTCATATTTCAAATGTAAACACTAATCATACATACCTTTCTGTAGGAGACTTACCCTTGACTGTTGATGTGTGATCCTTACTGCAGTGATCAATGAATGCATGCTTTTTCTTGCCTTCTAGGAGCTCGATATTGAATCTATTGTATCTATGTAATTTTGGATCTCTAAAGTCCGAAATTTTCTCTTGTGGTAGCCCTCTGAGTCCTATTTCTAACCCCGTAGGTCTGATCAAGATTGGATTCTTCAAGAAAGAGTTATGCCCATTCTCCCACGATGGCCTGATTATAGACTGGTTTAGTAGAGTGAACTTGTACAAAGCTCCACGTGTCACTGTTGCAACCTTCGTCCCTAAAAACGCTACTCAACAAACTACATTCCATCATATTTCTATGACTACTTACGAAATTTGAATCCAATGCTCATAGAGAAAGTTATGACGATTTACCCAACATTACCTGTTTGACATGGAATTCGAGAGCCTGCAAAAACCCTAACTTCCTTAGATCATATATCTGAAAATATAGAGAACCAAGATCCGAAATTTGATCACGAGGTTCATCAAGATTTCGAATAAAATGGGTTTTAATTTTAGTTTCTGAAGTTTCACACACACAAAAAAATAAATAAATAAAATAAAATAAAAAATAATTAATAAATAATAAATAATAAATAATAAATAATAAATAAAATAAATAAAAAATAAAATAAAATAAAATTATAGCAAAAATTCCACAATGACCTATTTGAAGCCACAAAATCCCTACTAGAGGAGGATATGAGGGTCAATATTTATATCAATGTCTTGAGTTGAGAGGGTCCTCAACAAGTGAATGTTGGAGGGATTTTTAGGAGAATTTTTTTTATTAATTATTGACTATTCAATGACCACAACCAATTATGAGTTCCATACCACAACCCCATAGGGTTTTAGCCCACTTACTAGGGTTACTAACTTCAAACATGAATATCTCTCAAACCGTGAAGAATTACCTGTCGTGCCACATATCAATGGAAACATCTCGACGAGTAGAATACATATAGAAGATCCTTGACTCGGGATAGAGTAACTTTTCAAGTCAAAATTCCCATGCAAGATCGGGGTAGCCCCTGGTACTACTTGGGTTGACATCAATGACAACCACTAATCAACAATCTCCCCCTTTGGCATTGATGGCAACACAAGTACTCCCCCTGCAATCATGACACCTCTTCCTATTGACTTCTCTCCCCCTTTTTCATCAATGGAAAAGGGTAACTCCCCCTGATCAACAGTCATCTTGTGGACCTGTACACACCTCCACTCCCCCTTTCTACTCGAGTAGATAAGAGAAAGAGTCTAATGAAAACTTGGGAGAATCCCAAGATTTTGGCGAAGATACTCAAATGCTTCACGAGGTAATGGTTTGGTAAAGATGTCAGCAATTTGTTCCTTTGTGCCAACATATTCATGCTTGATATTCTTTTCATTGACCTGCTCTATAACGAAATGATATTTAATTGGAATGTGCTTCATTTTGGAATTCATTGTAGGATTCTTGGAGATACTAATGGCGTTGGTGTTAATGAAAAAGATGGGAATAGGCTTATCAAACTTGACTTTAAGATCTTGCAAAGTTTGCTTCATCCAGAGAACTTGAGTACAAGTTGTTGTTGCGACATATTCTCGTTTTGCTATGGATAACGAGATTAAAGACTGCTTTTTACTTAACCATGAAACAAGACAACCACCTAGATAGAATGTTGCTACATTGGTACTCTTATGATCATTAACACTTCCTTCCCAATCTACATCTATATAAGCTTGGACAACCAAATCATTTCCTTTGGAATACCATAGACCATATTCCGTTGTGCACTTAAGATACTGAAGAATTATTTTGATGGCAATAATATGAGATTCTTTTGATGTTGCTTGGAATCTTGCTACTTGTCCAACTGCCTGCATCACATCAGGCCCGGAGGTTGTCACATATAAAATACTACTAATCATGGATCTATACAACCTTTGGTCCACATCCTTTGACAGATCTTCTAAGCTTAACTTGCAACCTGTTATCATGGGGGTAAGGACTAGCTTGCAATCTTCCATCTAGAGCATTTCCTTGATGTACTTGGTTTGACATATGAATATTCCTTTATCCTACTGAAAAATGTGAAGCCGCAAAAAGTATGTCAGCTCACCAAGCATAGACATTTCAAACTCATTTTGCATTTGTGTGGCAAAGTCTTTACTTAATATGTCATCATTACTTCCGAAGATTATATCATCCACATATACCTCGATAATCATTAGGTTATCTTGATCCAATTTCACATAGAGATTGTTGTCAGCGCTTCCTTTCTTGAATGCTTGTTGATGTAGATACCTATCAAGATGAGCATACCAAGCCCTAGGAGCTTGCTTAAGACCATATAGTGGCTTCTTTAATCTGCAAACATAGTTTTCTTTATCAGTGAGCAGAAAACCTTCGGGTTGTTCAATGTAAACTTCTTCTTCCAATTCACCATTTAGAAAGGTTGACTTAACATCCATTTGGTAGACCTTGATTTTTCTCGAGCATGCATAAGAGAGAAACATCTTGATAGCTTCCATTCTAGCAACGAGAGAAAATGTTTCTTCAAAATCGATTCCTTCAACTTGTGCATATCCTTTGTAGACTAATCTCGCTTTATTCTTGGAAACCTATCCGTCCTCGTTCAATTTGTTTCTGAAGACCCATTTAGTTCCAATAACATTTTTATCCTTTGGTCATGGAACTAATTCCCAAGTGTCGCTCTTCTCAATTTGATCCAGTTCTTCGTTCATCGCTGCTACCCAGTGTTCATTTTGACTAGCTTCCTCAAAATTGCTAGGCTCAAAAGTCGCTAAAAGAGAAAGATGGGCTTGTTGTGATGAACAAAGTTGTCGACTTATTCTAGTTCTAATTCCTTCATTTATGTTGTCAATGATTTGATTTGACAGATGATTCTTTTCACACCATTCTTTTAAAACTTTTGGAGAAGTTTCTTGCACATCATTCTGATCATTTCTTATTTCGTCTTGGTTGACTGGTGTTTCCTTATTTGATTGATCTTGTTCTGGAGCTTCTTCTTCATCCTTCATGGATTCTACCTCAAGCCCCTCATATTTTCTTGAAGAGACGATCTTATTTCTATCCTTTAGAACACAGTCTTCGTCAAAAATAACATTTATACTTTCAACTATTTGTTTTTCCTTCAAATTGTAGCATCTATAAGCCTTTATTTTGTGTGAATAACCAACGAAAATACCTTTGTCAACACGGCAATCGAACTTGCCCAATTTTTGGTCTTCTGTTTTGATGTAGCATTTACTTCCAAATATTTTGAATTATTTGACGTTAGCCAGTTTTCCTTTTCATAGTTCGTACAGAGTCATGTTACAATTGTTCCTGAGAAAGCCTCTGTTTATAATCAATATGGCAGTATCAAGTGCTTGAACCCAGAATTTATCGTCTAAGTTTGAGTCTTTTAACAAGGTTCTAGCCATTTCTTGTACGGTTTTGTTTTTTCTTTTAGCTACTCCATTCTGTTGTGGTGTTCTAGCTGTTGAGAATTGCCTTTTTATTCCATGTTCATCACAGTATTTCTGAAATTCTTTGGACGTGAATTCTCTGCCATTATCTGATCTTAGACATTTGATCTTCAAATCGGCTTCATTTTTTACCAATTCCTTGTAGATTTTGAAACATTCGAATGCCTCAGACCTTTTCTTCAGGAAACTGACGGTTGGCATTCTGGTGTAATCATATATCATTAACATAAAGTATAATTCACCATCTAAACCTTTTGTTCTCATAGGACCACATTGATCAGTATGTATTAATTCCAATGGACATGACGCAAAATGTTCCTTTGTCTTGAACTTGACTTTTGTCTGTTTTCCATGCCAACAAGATTCACATATCGTATTGGTAGGTTTTTAGATTTTCTGCATTTCTCTAACTGCTTCCTTTTTGCTGATATTGACCAAATTGTCGAAATTTATATGTCCCATTAGTGTGTGCCATAACCAGCTCTCATATTCTTTTGCCAAGAAACACCCTTTAGGTGTCTCATCCAAAATATATATGTCATTTGGAGCTCTACTTGTTGTAGCCACAATTTTACCAAACTTTCCTTTCCTGATTTCACATTTCTTCGAGTTGAATAACATTGTATGTCCTTGATCGCACATTTGTCCAACATTGAGCATATTGTGATTCATATTTTCAACCAAAAACACATCCTTTGCTAATGCATCCTTGCTTGCAAGAGTGACTGTACCTGCTCCTATGACGTTTGAAGACCCGTCATTTCCAAAAGACATTATTCCATCCTTCTTTTCTTTCAAGGATATGAACTTATTTCTATCTCTAGTCATATGCATTGAGAAACCATTGTCAACATACCATATGTTTTTGTTTCTTTGAGCCTTGAGAGTGAGAGCACACCTTTCAGTCTTCCTTTTCCATAATTATTCATTCTGATTTTGTGATAATTCCTTTGAAGAAATTCCAAGTCTACAATCTTTGGCCAAGTGTCCAAAATTGTTACATTTGTAACATTTGAAATCATCTGTCAAATGATCAAATCTGTTAATATTTTGTTGAGTTCAAGAATATCCATTTTGGAGAGATCTCCTGGAATTATATTCATTCCAAACATACATGCGACATTTTGCAACTCTATGTCCAAACCTTCCACTTGAATAACAATGACCATAAAAGATAGGTTGATACTTGGGAGGAAATCTTCTTCAAGGAATTGTCTTCCAAGGTTCTTCCTACGAGTCTTGATCTCTTGATCTAGCTAGGAGATCTACCTGCTTGGTAGATTTTTCATATCCATCTTCTTTAGTTTTCATAGAAAGACTTGACTCTTGTTCGAATTTTTCTATGTAAACAAGACCAATCTTGTCGTTGCATGATCGCTGGTCGCTGATGAGTTTGTCCAAAGTCTTTGAGCTTTTAGTGTAGTTTTGAAGAGTTTTTCCATTTTTTACATCCTTTCGTAGAGCAACGATTTCAGCTTCCAATGCTTCTCTTTCCTTGTTTCTTTCCTTTAATTCTTTCCGAGTGATTCTTCAATTCGTTTTTATTCTTCAACCTTGATTTTAAGATTTAGGACCTGTTCCCTTTCAATCTTTAATTCCTCTTCAAGAAGGTTGACATGCTTCTTCTCGACCTTGAGCTCTTTGATAACCTTGATCACTTCGTTTTGAAATTCAACCTCAGTCATTTCTCCTTCTTTGTCTCCTTCTTCGTCTCCTTCTTCGTCAGTTGCCTCTTTCTTATTGTGCTTCACCATAAACAATACTCTTCCGTTGAATTCTTCTTCATTATCATTGTCTTCTTCAGATGAGGAGCTATCTTCTTTGGAGAAGAAACTTTTCTTAAACCATTTCTTCTTGCCTTGCTTGTTGAACTTCCTAGGAATTTTCTTTCCTTTCGTAACAACCTCATTTTTGTGAGGACATTTGGTTGCAAAATGCCCAACCTCACCAAAATCAAAACATATTAATGGAAGTTTACCTTTGAATTTTCGCGTACCTGTTCTCATTTTCCGCGTGAAGTAGGCAAACTCTTTATTTGAGAATTCTTCTTCATCTTCTTCCTTTTCCTCATCCTTATAATTGCAATTTTTTGCTTTCGGAGTCTTCTTGTCCTTACTATTCTTCTTGGATGTGGCAAATGTTGTTTCTAAGTGAGATGTATCATCCTCTTCTTCAATCCTCATTTCATATGCCATAATAATTCCATGCAATTCATCTATGTTGAGATTGGTCAGATTCAATCTATCTTCCAAGACATATACCTTAGGGTTAAATCTTATTGGCAAGGTTCTGAGGATCTTTCAGACAACAATTTTCATTTCAACATGTTCTCCCAAACCTTCCAATGTATTTGTTATTTCATCAATACATTATTATTATGCAGCAATATCTTCATCTTCCCCCATTTTGGGTTGCTCAAATTTTGCCCTGAAAAATTGAAGCTTTGTTTCTTTCACCTTTGAGTCACCCGCATATATATTTTCAAGTTTTCCCCATACCTCTTTAGTAATTTTGCAACTCAATACCACTGATAATAAGATCTTTACCCTTTGCATCATATACCATATTTTTCTTTCTTCATCCTAGGTCGGTGTGAAGCCTTTGTCAACGATTTCCCATACTTTGTATCCTTGCGCTAGCAAATGAACCTGCATTCTTCCACTCCAAAATGCATAGTTATTTCCATTGAAAAAAGGAACTATAATCTTAGTATTTTCCATGGTCTCCTTCCAGTTGTTAGACTGCTATTGAAGGAACCAAGCTCTGATACCAGTTGTTGGAATCACAGTTACTGTTACACCAAAACCCGCAGGTGTTAGTAAACGGGTGCATCGCCAAAGTTAACGAATCCATGAGAAGCATTTAAGCACATGTCACGAAACACACGGGGAGCGCTAATTTATCCAATGTCCAACAATCTCCCCCCTAGCGCGAGTCGAGTGTGATTTGAATTCGAGACCTTTAGCTCTGATACCAATTGTTGGAAATACTGAGAGGGGTTGTGAATCAGTATTCCTTAGCAATTAGCACTTTTAAATCTTTTCAAAGCATTAGTTAATCATCAATTATTATTAATGTTTATGCAGTAATAACAGTAAATAAAATAACACAGTAGGAACAAGAATTTTAGGTGGAAAATCCCCTCCATGTCAAAACCCACCGAATGATTTTCTAATAAATTTTTTAATCTTCAACCCCAACTAAAATGAAAACAACTTCCTAGAATTCTAGAAAAGCAGTCTTCTCCAGCTCCCACTAGAAGGACGCCCCAACGCCCTAGTTTCTTCAATAATCAACTGAATGGATTCCCCAACACCCTATCGAGCCACAACTCGTCCTAGCACCACCCTATCACCCTAACTCTTGGCCCTGACACTTCTTCACAATACACTAATAGTTGTCATGTCTTCAAAGGATGTCCAGTTGCAATGCTTCCTTTGATTTGATACTTCTGCCCTTGAATTCTTACTTGAAGTTGTACTTGAATCTTCTTCTACTTGCATGCAAAATTTTCCCAGCGAAACCAATCCAAAAACAAAACAAAATACCCTTCAACTTACCTCTGCCTACAAAACACATGTAAGTGTATAATAATGAATAAATACAAATTAAAACTACAATGCGTACCTGAAGTATGCTTGTCACTTTTGTTGTTGACTTGTTGCAGCAGTAGACAAAGACTCCCACTCTTGATATAGGCCTAGGCTCTATGCAAGACTATATCCAAAACTGGCCTAAAGATATACACAATAAAAACTAATGAGAGACCCTAGACTTGTGATGGACCAAGTTTTAAGTACAAAAACAGAGACCATTCTATCAGCTATGACAAGACAAGTAACATGAATGTACAACATCATATAGATTTAGCATACTTGGTGTAGCGTCAAGAATATGTAGCATCAAATGTGTAGTATCAAGAATAGGACATCCGAAAAACTAACTGTGACATATAGAGACATAGAGATATAACTGAGACCCTGTATATACTTACTTTGTCTTGGAAAAACATATGTCAGAGATGATACTCATATTTCAAATGTAAATATTAATCATACATACCTTGTTGTAGGAGACTTACCCATGACTGTTGATGTGTGGTCCTTACTGTAGTGATCCTTGAATGCATGTTTTTTCTTGCCTTCTAGGAGTTCCATATTGAATCTATTGTATCTATGTAATTTCCGATCTCCAGAGTCTGAAATTTCGTCCTGTGGTAGCCCTTTGAGTCTTATTTCCAACCCATAGGTCTAATCAAGATTGGATTCTTCAAGAAAGAGTTATGCCCATTCTCCCACGATGACCTAATTATAGATTGTTTCAGTAGAACAAACTTGTACGAAGTACCACGTGAAGTGCCACATATCACTGTTGCGACCTTCAGCCCTGAAAATGCTACTCTACAAACTAAAGTATGTCCTCTTTCTATGACTATTTACGAAATTTGAATCCAATGCTCATAGAGAAAGTTATGACGATTTTCCCAAACACACCTGTTTGACATGGAATTCGGGAGCCTGCAAAAACCCTAACTTCCTCAGAGTATATCTTCGAAAATATAGAGAACCAAGATTTGAAATTTAGTCTTGAGGTTCAGCTCAAATGGGTTTTACTGTTAGCTTTTGAAGCTTCACATCAAAAAAATTATAGCGAAAATTCCACGATGACCTGTTTGAAGCCACAAAATCCCTACTAGAGGAGGATATGAGGGTCAATATTTATATGAATGTCTTGAGTTGAGAGGATCCTCAACAATTGAACGTTGGAGGGATTTTAGGAGAAATGTTTTTATTAATTATTGGCTATTCAATGACCATAATCAATTAGAGTTCCATGCCACAACCCCATAGGGTTTTTTCCCACTAACTGGGGTTACTATCTTCAAACACGAATATCTCTCAAACCGTGAAGAATTACTTGGCATGCCATATATCAACGGAAACATATCGACGAGTAGAATCCATCTAGAAGATCCTTGACTCAGAATAGAGTAAATTTTCAAGTCAAAATGCCCATGCAAGATCGGGGTAGCCCCTGGAGCTGCTTGGGTTGACATCAATGACAACCATTGATCAACAGTTGTTTCAAGATCTCCACATGAGCTATGGTAGGTCCCTAGCTGAGAGGGAGACTGAAAAGAAGTTTCTTACTTGGAAGAAACTTGGAAATTCCTAAGCAGGGAGGTTAGGTACATTCCCTTGTGATAAGGAATGAGTACATTCCTTTATTGGAATATGTCCTCCTAGTTTGAAAAGGATAGATAGAGATGTTGTTCTAATCTTCGCCTAGGAAGACAGATTTGAGGATTGTGTAATTATTTGGCATCCAATAATCTTTGGGGATGAGATAGGGCATCCCATGGAAGAGTAGTTGTGGAGAACCGATATTGTTTGAGGACTGGGGAATCCAAGATAAGAATAGTTCTCATGGAGCATATCTTGAGCGAACTCGGGTAGGATATGTTCCTAGAGAAACAATGATGAGTGTGTCTATAAATCATTGGTCTCACCAACATTGAGCTCAATATCTTGTGGAGAGATGGAGTTGTTAGTCAAGGCCTTGCTATATAGCAATGTCGGTTGATATGATTGCTATACAAATGAGTCACAAATATGAATTCTTCTTATGAGAGATTCTTCAGATTGAGAAAGTCCAAGATACCATTATGAATACCTCCCTAGTTAAGAGGGAGTGTTGAAAAGTGTAACTAGGTTTGGTCTTCATAATGACATGTAATTATGATTTTATGTAATAAGATGTAAATAAGAAAAATGAAATTATTATATTGACTTGCTTCAGGATTTCATGAGCAAGGGATTTTGTTTTTGAGTCAAGACTCCCATTGAGAGTCTTTAGGATTTATTTGTCATCTAGTCATAAAATGTAAGAGTCGTTGTCATGTAAATGAAGTCATGTTACACTTTGTAAAAGGTCAATATTGTCTATGTAAAGTATCCTTCAAGAACTTGTCAAATAACCTCTTCAAGTCGGCCTACAAACAATGAAGAAGTTGCTAGATAAAATCAGCCTAACTCCAGTTGTCAAGTCGGCCTAAAGGTCAAGTGAAGAAGTGTATAAATAGCCCAACTCAACCTCATTTGGTAAAAAAATACAATTCGGACAAGAAGTTCGATTTGTATTTGGTCTAGAAAGAAGTACGAAGAAAGGGTGAAAATAAGTGTGAAGTAGAAGCAACAAAGAGAAGTTTGAAGTTTCTTCTGAGTATCTATCTTTTGGGTAGTGCGAAGATTCTTCTAGGTAGTTCTAAGTTGGTACAGCGAAAATTCTTCTAGGCAATGCAAAGTTGGTGCAACAAAGATTCTTTTGGGCAGTGTGAAGTAAGGGTAGTGAAGTTTCTTCTAGGGTATCAAGAGGATGATTCTACTGGGAAGGTCGAAGCAAAAGACCTAGAGACCAAGTTTCTCATAGAAGTCGAGAAGGAGAGAAGTTTAGGAACAAGGAAAGAAAGAAGCAAAGCATCAAGGTTTGTGACAAGATTCTTGAGAGGATACTAGAGTCAAGGGTCTGTGTTATGGTCTTGGTACTTATAAATTGAAGATTTGAAAGAAGAATTTTATCTCAAGAGGTGAGAGGTTTTGGCCCTAGCTGAAGAAGCCTACCTTCTGTGTCACTTGTCTTTATTTATTTTGGTAATTGTCTTGATGAAGAGAACACACTAATAAGCTAACAAATAGAAGTTCATAAGCTAAGAAGTAAAAGCATATCAAGATTCAAAAGCAATTATCAAGCAGAGAAATTGTTAACTTTGAATGCCTTAGATTTCTCAACATGAACTTCTTCAATATTCTTCCTCTTTTGAGGTCTACCTCCTTTAGCTTTTAAATTAAAGAAGAAATGATAAGGATATAAATTTATAATTCTTCCCACAAAAGAAACTTGAGTATATTTTACAATAGCAGAAAGACAAGGTTTGGTAGAATAAACTAAATCAACTACATATGCAATCTCAAAATTGGAATGACAATCCACATTTAAACTTCTAGATAACTAGTAAATAAAAATGCAGTCCAACTATTAGACTTTTCAATCCTTTTCAGGGTATTTTCCGATCAATTTTGCCCAAAATCTCATAGGATTTGTTGGAATTGCAAATGTGAGCTATAAAATCTACACTGTTTGAGTTCCCTATAGGTTTTTTCAAGGCACTGAATCCATTTATGCATTCAAAAACATATTTAAACTATGAAAAATCACAATCTCATGGAAAATTGAATCATTAAATTCCAATAAAAAGAAAAAAAAAAACCAAAACAACTAATAATTAGATTGTGTTGTAAATAAAGCCAACGAGTGAGAGGGTTGAACCCACTTATAAGTAAGATATCCTAGGTAAGATGAGGCCATCTACATTTATCGAATGCAACTCTACGGAAATGACACTTAATAGAGAACCTATTAAGTTATCATATCATATTCATACTAAGCATGATGTCATATCAATAGCTTACTGCATAGGATATCGTCTCACATAGAAGTTATGCCACAAGACAGGTAAGAGGAAGAGTGATGTTGCACTTACAACTAGAGCGAGATATAGAGTAACAATGCCATACTTATAATTGTATTGTTATGCCAATTATTGAATTGTGATACCAATGAAGCCATATGCAATTGAACTGTGATGCTAACGAAAACATATATATAACTAAATTGAACTATGATGTCAATACATATAACTGATGTGATATATATAATAGTGATGCCATACATGATGGCATACATACCATTGTGATGTCATAAATTCAACTGTAGTGCCATACATGCCAATGTGATGCCATGAATTGTTATCCCAATGAAGAAGCCATATATATATATATATATATATATATATATATATATATATATATATATATATATATATATATATATGTGATGCCATGAATTGTTATCCCAATGGAAGAAGCCATATATATATATATATATAGATATGCAGAGAATATCAATGCCACATTTATATATGAGAATCAAGCTTCTCAAGGTGGAGGGAAACTCAAAGAAGTGGAACCCAATCCTTAACCACACCTTCCACAATGTTCTCGGCAACCTCATTTTTCTTTTTTTCAAGGTTGTACATTAGGTCATTGGTTAAAACAAGAGTAGGAAGCCAACAGGATTGTGGCCAAATGTTTCTTTGGAGTGGCATTCCTTCAACCATTGCCAAGAATGTATTAACCTCTAGGAGTGTTCTTAGATGCATAATTGTATCAATCATAAAGGAATCATTACATAATAGATGAAAAACATAGCATATATATAACCTCTGTCCTTGACCAACAACTCAAGGATGATCACTATGACAAGGATGTGACAAGGCCATTCTATCACTTAGGGAATACATAGCTTCTAGAATAATTGTTATTCTAGGAAAATTACCTATATAGAATAATTTTATTATTCTAGGAAAAATAGTATCTAAATGAACTTTAAGATTCATAGGCTAATGAAACGCAGCCTACCATTGAATGTTTGAAGTCATTGACATTGTTGGCCCAAAGCAAAAGGGCCCTTCATTTAGTTTAAAGGGCCTCTCCTTCAAGGGGGAGATCAATTGTACTGACAATTGGATGAGCTTAAGGAATCATGAGAGATAATCAATGCACTCTGATGTTGAACCACTAGATAGATGGGTTAGGCATGACCATTCTTAATTTCTTGGTTAATTGTTCCAAGGGGACAACGTTTATCAAATCTAGCAATCCATCTACACACATTGAAAATACACTATTATTATTATGTGGGTTGTGGGATGGATTCATCCAAGAGATAGGTATGCAATGTGTTTTCCAAGTCGTTATGAATAATGTCGCTATGTGGCTGCATGCAAGTTGTTTATAAAGAGGTATCAAACCTTGTATTGGACTCCTTAGTGCCACCCATTTCATTGATTTGATGTTAGAAGACATGGGAAAATACTTTTGAATCAAAGATATCATTTTTTGTGGGTTAAATGTGTCACCAAATATGTGTTTGTGTATGCCACTAGATTCATTTCTCTTCAACATATTTTCAATTCTTTGTTGGAGGTGTACAGAATGTATCTTTTAGATGAGTGAAATGCTTGTGTATACAACACTATATCAAATAGAGAAAACATAGCTCGACCTATGTTACAAAAAGAGAGTTTCTAGATGGGAGTGCAAGGGGTGTCTGCCATTAGTAAACCATCAGTAAAGGTTCATTAGTTAGTTGATGGTGACAAGCCCAAAATAGGCCACTTGCATGAAGCCATCAATAAAGCCAAGGAGACTATTCGTAGGTACTAAGGAACAAGGGGGAGGAAGGATTTTTCAAATGAACCAAATTATGGGAGTCAATTGTTGAGCAATGGAACCACATGCTCCATTGTCCCATTCATGCAACAAGGCAATGCCTCAACCTCATGTTCTCTTATTTCTATAGTTTCAGCATTGATGTTATGGATGGACTCCTCCAATGTGTTCAAATGTAAGATACCCGGAATATAATAAAAGTTGGATTATAATATAGTGATTATTATATAAGTAATAATCATATAATAATAGTCACAAATCCATATTATGTCATCTTTAAAGTTAATAATAGTAAGTTATGTCTTTTGCCAAAGACATGACATATCACCCACCATGTGCATTACATCTATTGTACTCAATGAATCATGACTTGGATATGTGTGTGCGGGCACGAATTACTTTTGTATTCATGATGTTCTCGCGAAGTGATCTACAAGTACAATTTCATCAAAATATGGTGTTGACTCTCAATGCTTGTAAATGTCCAACTAAATCGTGATATATAGGTTGGTCATTGAGACATTTGGTTATGACATCATTGTCCAAGAAAAGACCATTATGATGCTAAATACGCTTCAAGTTCAGTTTATTTCAAACTTTCAAATTCCAATGTCTTTCCTTTTTATCTATTTGTTATTCGATGGAAATATAGTTCCTTTAATTTATACATTGTAGATATTTGGTGGACAGCCTATGTAAAAGAGTTCTAGATTTATATAAACTTGCATTCAACTACATAGTGAAACTTGCAACTCTTCAAGGTGCAATCACAACTAGAATGTCTTTAAAAAATTACTCCAACAAGCACAAGAAGTTAGAAATGATCAAACTAAATTTTCATTTATTATAATTCATTAATTTTAATTTATGATCTTCAGCCTCTAATTATAATATGATCCTCATACATAGTAGATACCAGCTGTCTTATTATGTGGTCTATGTCTACAACAATCTCAAGTTGTGTGTGTGACAAAGCCCCTGACATGGAAGCCATTTACGGGATGTGATCGACACCATGACTCCATGGAGGGTGCAGGCCAAGAACACCATGATGGAGTAGGATGTCAGTGTACTGAAGGAGAAAGAGAATGAAGATGCATCACTCCTAGTGCAAGCACATTTTCAGTAGCAGATTGACGGAGAATGAAGATGCATCACTCCTAGTGAAAGCACATTTTCAGTAGCAGATTGACAGTGTGCCACAGCAACTACATCTGCATAATGGGCAGCGGAAGAAGACATCTCACTTTGCCTTCCATCTCAGCCCCAACATGAGCACCCAGTAATTCCAAAGGAAGAGAGGTGACCTTTGCTTATTAAAGGGGTACAAGAATCAATGATTTCCTAGGGTATTTATCGTAGTAATACCTATGACTCATACTGAGGAATCATGAGATACATTTATTATCTTTTTGATGTGATTTCGTATCAGTGTCTCGGGACATCAAACTAAGGACAGATATCAGAATTCAGTACCGTGTATCATTTTGACATCTTATAAATTTTATATATTAATGTTATTTTCATATTTATGTGGCAATGTGTTTGTTTTATATTGTTGTTGCTTTACATGTTTAAAAAAATAGTATTTTTGTATTTTTTAAGTTTCCCAATATTATCGGATATTTTTCCTGATATTGCCAATAAAGTAGCATTACATACCCCGACCATATATTCACCAACACATTGTTTGCAAAATTGTTTAGAGTCTCATAGCTATAGAAAATATAAAATCCTTCATTTTCAGCAGCCAAAACATTGAATTCTTAGAAACTATTGAAGGTTGATTATTCCCAATCCACCCTTAATTTTTGTTAACTTAATCTGATATTACATAGCAATTATCATGCAAAAAAACCCAATAGTGAACTAAACATCCATGTTCCTCTTCTTTTATGTTCCCTGCACTAAATATTACATGTCACTGTTCTTTAAGTTTCACAATGTAATAGCTACAAAAAAAGTGCCTATTTGCTGACATTTTCAACAAGCCACCATTACATTTCATGAGTTTCAAAATGGAGCCTTCATTACATGTAAGTCATCTGTTTCATAGTTATCTATTGCATATAAGCTTCAACAGTTTCAAAAGGGTGCAATCTTTGATAAAACTTTCACCTTGCAAGGCATGAGTTTAACGAAGTAGAAAGGATGTTTACATCCAATTTTCTACCTGCACATTGCAATAACTGAAATTCAGAGTCCAGAGCCTCAATAACCAAGAAATAAAACATGACAAGCAAATAACAGAAAATAGTTGCCTATGACAAATCTTGCCTATAAATACAATCTTATTGATCCGATTCTCCCCTGCTTTCCACTTTCGACCTGGAATGATCTCATATAACTCTCTAACTGCCTGCCAGAATTTTGTTAACGCAAATCAGCTTCAATAGTTTTCTTAAGACAGTTGACATGTACAATTTTCTGTCCTGGGAAGAGAACTTGTGTTTTACTAATTTATAACCAAGTTTAAAATTGTAGTCATGTCTTCACACAACCTGAGAATCAAATTCCTGCGAAAACTAAAGGAAGAATCCATCCCCTACTCTTAAGAATGTAGATGCAATAAGCCAACCATCAACAACCTGTATGATGTGAACTTCATCGGAACCAAGGATGTTTAGAACCCCTTTGCAGCGGTACACCTCCATGTTGCCCTTTCTTTCCCAAAGAAGCTCTTCAAGCCATGCGTTCACCTGAAAGAGAACAGCCTCTTACAATAACATTTGTGCACTACGAGATGCTTAACAAGAACAATAGTATGTTCAATCCACATCCCTTTTCACTGTATCATATACAAGAACTCAAGCAAGAGCTTTGTTGTTAGTATTGGTCTCGAAACTAAGAATGCACAACACATACAAGTAATGTGAAACAATTTTGCATCTTTACAGAACAGATAGGGTTCACCTAAAGGAGTAAAGAGTACATTCATATTGATGAGAGCTTAATATTTTAAATTTTAAGAGAGACAGAATCCAGATTGAGAATCATTGACTGAAGAGATCCACAGTTGAAGATAACTAATACATATGCTGGGTAGATTGTCTGTCATGGACCACGTTAGCTTCACTCAAGGGTGTAGAATATGTTGAACAAATGATAGATGATGGAGAACTTATGTATCAGAGGTTCTAAGGTGTCTGCCAAATTCACTACTAGTGGATATAAGAATCACCATTAAAAATGGGAAATGCATACCAAACTTACGTTTCCATTTTTAGGACAATAGTATGTGGATATAAAGTTGGGATTATACAATTTCTATCTCCACAGGCGTCTGCTATCATTACACTCTTTTGTAAGCATTTCTTTTCTCATTTCCTTAAGTGCAAGTAAAATATTGTCTACTTCAATGTATAATTAACCTGTATACCAGATTCTTCTAGGTCCCTTATGGATTTTGCTTCGCTCATTCATAGAGTTTTCCTATGGTTATGTCTTCTCCCATCAAGTAACTTTCCCTCCCACTTTTCAAACTTCCTTTCAGTTGTCTTATCCTTTATCATTTTAACCACCTTTTCTTCAACCTGCAGTACTGTTTTGCATGGTTATCTTCATTGGTTTTGCTGATGAATTCTAATAGAACACCATTTTTAACAACAACAAAAAATCATTTGCAATGATGTATGCACGATTTTTGCTTTCATACAAGAGATAATCACAAAAAAGTACTTTGTTTCTAAAGTTATGTGATTACATGAACCCTGTTGTTGCACAAAGTGTCTAGGCACCGCAACAATGCTCAGAGTAAGGGCTGTCACTCTTGATCCTTACTCCATTTAGACTCTCTCCTAGGCAAGTCAAGGGGGGTAGTCCCTGAGGTAAATGGATGAAGAAGCCTGTGGAAAATGGGCTCTAGGAGATTTTAATGATGGACAACTTGATGAATCTAAACAAATCTCAATTAACTTAGATAAATAGATCAAGTGCTAATATAACCAAGACACAACCACAAGATATAAATAATTATAGACCAGTGCCTTTAATATTTGAATTAACCATCAACTAAATAAAACAAGTTATCCAAAACAATTTTCAATATGTGACGAATAATGAAAATCATGAATAATCAATATAAACACCCAACACTATAACATGCAAAAATTCTAGATCTAAAACTAATTTCATTAACTGCCCAGATCTAGATTCAATTGACTTTCTTCAAAAGCCAAATATGATTTAAAACGTTTATTGCGCCTTGACCATAGAAAAACATGCATTTAATGACACTAAGGGACTTCAAATTCAAATCTTAATTATTCCTTAGGCGATAACTAAAGAAAAACAAATCAACAGGTTAAAAAATCAAAATTTTTAATGGGCCATAGGCCACATTAAAAACTTTAATGTTTAAGCGAAAACCCCTTAATTTACTTCATTTTAAATCCTTAGTCACAAATTTAAAATTTTTATAAATTTTTAATGTTTAGATTTAGTTTTTTTCAAAATGTTATGATTTTTATTATTTTTTTATTTAATGAATTTTTTTATTTAGAAAAAAAAAATGTCAAAAGGCTAGTTTTTAAAGTTTTTTAATTTTTTATTTTTAGATCTTTAAATATATTAGATTTTTTTTTTTTTTTAATAAGAAATCAAATTCAAAATGAAACAATGTAAAATAAAATCAAAAATGAAATTTTAATGAAGTAAACTAAAGTTAACTTTAAATGAAATCAAAAATCAAAAAAGAAGAAAAAAAAAAGTACAAACCCAATGGTAAAAGTAAAGAAATATAGACAAATAAAACAAATAGAAAAATCGAAATGCATTACAATTAACATTTCCTTTTTTTTTTTTTTTTTTGAATGTAGGTCCGGATGGCAGAAGGAGAGCTCAAAGGGAAAGCGAGAGACTACGATGGGAGGATGGACTGGAGATGAGCTCGACAGGTTTTTTTGCAGGCCGACGGATGGAGGAGGGTTCAAGTTACGGTGATGGCTACATGAGGAGCAAATAAAGGGTTAAGATACAGCGTGAAAGGCTGGACAGCAATGGTGAGAAGGGCAGGTTAGGAAGAGCAGACAACGTATGGAGCAGCATGAGAGATTTAACTGCGGTTTGAGGAGGAAACACTGCGTGAGGGTATGAAGAAAAAATAGCGGAATGAGGGATGGCATAGGCTTGAGGAAATGCGTGAAAGGGTTGGACGATAGCTGAATGGAGGGAGAGTTAGCAGCGAGGGTATATGTAGCAGGTGCAGACAGAGCAACTATGTTAGAGGACAAGTTGGAGCTCACGTAGAGGAGGTGAAGGAGCAAAGATCTAGCAACAAGAAAGGCTGCGGATAGGAGCAGAAACAAGGGTTTGAAGGCCAAGGGAGAAACGCGAATTTGCAGGGTTTGATGGTAGTGAGTGGAGGAGCCGCGGATCTGGACAAAAAAAGCATGAATAAACCCAAGTTTTTCCAGATTTAGAAAAATAAAAAATAAAAAATAAAACCCAAACTCAAAAAATAATTTTGAAATTTTCTAGAAAACAATGGTGAAGGTGAATTCGAAATTTTCTGCTTAGAAAACCCCAGGCAGCAGAGAAATTGCAGCTTAAGAACCAAAGGAAAATTTCCAGGCTTAATATTTACCAGTGAAACCCCAGTGGAATTATCCAGATCAAAACAAAATTATGGAATCCACTTGCTTCAGACTTGTTAATGAAATCCTCACGAAATTTCCAAATCTGAAAATAAATAAATTTAAACCCTTGGACTGCAAAATCTAGATATGATCCCTGCAAAAAATGATGTTGATGAACCCCAGAGATCCGGGTCTTACCCCTTAGGGCCTAGATTTGGACTCTATACAATTTTCTCCTTCAGATCTGTTGCTGCAAGATAATAAGAAACAACCAAACGATATATACAATGACCTAAAAAACTAAAACCCAGAAAAACCAAGTCAGAAAACTAAAAATAGTTTTACAGATCTATGTAGATAGATGACAGATCTATTAGATCTAGGGAGTGTGAGTCCGACTCCGCTCCAAGATCTCATGATCTGAAGCTCTCAACAATCAGATCTATCGATTTAGCAAAAAAAAAAAAATTTGAATTTTAAAGGAGGTGTTGAGCTCAAAACCCTACATGCATCACCCATAAAAAATATCTTATGACAAGCCCGGGATCAAAGCAAGTTGGGCTCTTCAAAAAACACGAATCAGGAGTTGGTTGGTTCAACCGAAAACTTCTCTGAACGTCTGACGATCTAATAATCAAGGATTTCCTGCAAAACTCAATTTGACCATCAACATAGAGTGAAAAAATGATAATAAAATTCAGATAAATAGAGATACCTACTATTATATTCAAAACTTAAATTATCATTCAAACCCCAGCAACTGAGCAGGATACCTGTACTCAAATCGCTCTTCAGAAAGCTATCATCAATGGCTAAAAAGAAATCTATGCATGAAAATGACACATCTTACAGTATTTCCAAGAGGAGTAACACCAACAGAAATTTAACCCATAAGTCTTTCTTTATTGCTCATAAAAAGGATTACAACAGAGCTTTTCGCTTAGTACATGATCCAGAGATCGGAGCTTTTGACTGACAAATGACCTCCTATTTAAAGATAAATTCTCCAACGGCTAGTTCGATTAATCCTCGTCAAAGCAATCTCGACCATTGATGAGGATCAAAATTTCTTTCAATCTCATCCATCGAAATTTTAAATTATTGAGGAAATTCAAATTTTTCAATTTAATACATTTTAATTAATTCAAAAATTTAATTTTTGAATTAATTTCCTCAAAATTTTAACTTTGACTTAACCCTAGGGACCAAAGGCTTAAAATTTAGCAAAATAATCAATTTACCTTAGTCCCTAGACCTCTTAAAATTTAATTTTTAAGGACCAACGAATTTTGCCTTCGAAGAATTTAAATTTACCTAGGACCTAAAATTAATTAAATTTCTGGCTTAGGATTTTAATTAATTTTGGCCAGAAAATTTAATTAATTAACCTAGGAGGGGATAAATTATTTTTCTAACCCTCAAGACACTTTTCATCATGATTTTTACATTTTTTACATCTCAAGGGGAAAAACCCATTTGCAAAAGACCCTCACAGACTACCCAGTTCTACGACACAAATATAATCTAGCAGATCAAGCAATTTGTAATAAAATAACCTAACCAAATAGTTAGGATTATTCCCAAATCGCTTTTACATAGACTCAATCTAGAACACTAGGACTCCCCTAAGATCCCAATGACAAAATCCATTGGGGCTTTGGGGTAAGGCTGAAGGAAAACTCTGTCGACCATCCGAGAATGGATCAGTGAGACAAAAAACCTCCCGGAATGTAGATCGTCACCAGAAAAACAGGTTTACCTAGGTAATTACATACACGACACGGATCTGTTGAGATTATTTGCATTATACACATGAGAATGGGCTTACATTATAACATGATCCTCAAGTTGATGATGATAGTTGGATAGCAGGAACACATCAATCAGGCGCTATCCCTTTTGTGAAAAAATGGGGTGTAATGTTATGGGTCGTTGACACGTAGTGGTCAACAAACCCAATAGCTCAATCACGTTAACTTTAAAATTTGCGAACCCAATATCAAAGTCTCAACAACAATGGCAACGTAGATTGAAATCCATAGAGAATATCAATGAATGGAAATGAAGATGGAGAACCACTACATGAAAGAAGTATATGTGGTGCATAGAAGAGTGGCAAACTGGCAACTTGACAATAGCATAGATAAATTCTCTCCTTCCGATATTGTATTTCTTCATCGTTATTGGATCAGGAATTCACTATAAACACAAGGCCTACCTGCATTTCAATTTACTTCTAGTTATGCCTAAAGCGAGTTAATGTTGAAATGGTTGCAACTTGATTCTAATGCTAGCAGAGTTTTCTTGAGGCCAACATAAAGGAGAGCCAAAAAGAAAAAGGATTATGAAACAACTTCACAATAACGATTAATGGAATAAATGAAAACTAAATACTGCAGAAATATTTTTTAGAAATTAGATCAATGATCATAGTAACCAACATTGTTTCCACAGCAAGGCCTTGACTGACAGCTCTATCTCTCATTAGACAAAAGCATAATGTTGGTGAGACCAATGACAATAGACACCTTCATCAATGTCTCTCAAGGTACATACGATTGATTTTTGGGTAGCATCGGATGTGCTCTAGCTCTGAAACTTTATGGAGGGGCTAGAACACATGAGATCTCCAAGACCCAGAAATCGTTAGGAGAAATTCTACCCGGAGTGCATGTTATTCAAATAATTAATTATTTTTAAATTTTAATGGTGCCTAAGTTTAAACTTAGGAAATTAAAATAATTAAAGTGAATTAATGTAAATATGGGTGAGAAGTGTCTAAGTGATGAGGATCAAGTCTAATTTAATCTTAGTCGTTGATTAGAGATTAGCTCACGGCCATTGATTTCTCAACAAGAAAGTATACAAGAAGTCTTGGGGTCAACTGGAGAACACACACAGAGAGAGCAACACTTGAGCTAGATCAAAATTTTGGGGTTTGGTTTGCTGAAAATTTCGGAGTAAGCTTCTAGTGCAAAAAGGGGCAGTTCGGCAGCGGACTTTTGTCCAAGGCAAGAATACATAACAGAGAGGCAGTGCAGCAACAAAGAGAAACAACGTAGCTCCAAGAGGGCTAACGTGGTCATTTAGAGGCAATGTTGGGGTTTCTGTGAGGCAAATCGGGCATCAGTTCAGCAGATCGATTTCTGAGTTGGGAAGGCTCACTAGGAGGATGACGCAGCTCCTAGAGGAGGTGACACAGTTCCAGCGCAGAGCTCGGAGCAACCGTCGCTGCACAACACTGGTGACAACGCAATCACCTGTGGGGTTTGTTCATCCAGTTGTTGGATCCACCAAAATATCTATCTCCAGATGGAGGTGCTTTTGTCGGGTTTGTTCTCTGTTGGGTGAGCCGGATTTGACACCCTAGTTGTATTTAGAAATCTGCTTAATAATAAAACCCTCATATCTGTTGCACCAATTTTCCCACACTAGGTTTTTTCGAGGAGTTTAGTCCAAAATTAAGTGTGTCCTTTGTGTGGTTGTCTCATTTATTTTTTCAGTACTTGATCTGTATATTGGTGTAGGCTACAATTTATTTGCATTAATATTTTCTAAATATTTTTTAAAATAACTTGTTAAAATGAAGAACACAACTAGGTATTGCAAATTAGTTTAATGCAGTAGGATTTTTGATTTGTTAGATTCGGAAATTTTCACACATACCCACTCGGGTGTTCACTGAGTATGACCTTCTAGGACTATTCTTATCTTGGGTTCCCAACCCTTAAAGAATATTGGTCCTCTTGCCTACTCTTCTCTTGAATTCCCTACACATCCTCAAAGAGCATCGGATGCCAAATGATTACTGAATCCTCCATTCTTTCTTCCCAAATGAAGACAAGAATGTTGTGTCTATCTCTCCCTCTCAGCTCGGGAAGATATGCCCTTCCTACAAAGGAATGTACCCAAGTTCCTTCTAACCAGGAACTTGCCCAAGCTCCCTCTTTGTTAGGGACTTGTCAGAGCTCCCTCTTCAACTAGGGACTCTCCTTATCCATCAACAACTTCTTGTTGTGGGTCCTTCACCTGCTTGATCAATTTCTTTCCTTGATGTCATGAAATTCAATCGAACTTCTTCCTTGTAGGGCATCAACGATCGATCACTTTCTTAGTTCATCATGTCATTCCTTTCTTCATGGAAAGTGGCCTTCTTAATACATATCTGGAACCTTCTTCATATGGCTACTTCTTTCTCATCATGCTTGTTTCAAGAATTTCCATCCACCACATGAATGCTGGTTGTACTTGCACTTACGACTCTTGTTCTAGCAGCCCTGCATGGTCCCATCCAGATATTACCCAAGAAAAATCACAATATAGCATTAAATCAAATAGTACCTTATGATATGGCTTTCCATCATGACATCTTGTTGGCTTGAATCATCAGCATCCTGCATGTTCATATCTCCAAGGCCTCTCTAGGTGTCAAGGGTCCTTTGATCTTTTTCTTCCTTTGTCAGAATTCTCATGCCTTCTTCCAGGAGATGTCTCAACATGTCTGTCGGATGTTGATTCCTAGTGTCCACGTTGTCCTTTTATTCCTAATCTCTTTATCTCAAATGCTTCTTTATAGATTTTCTTAGTCAACCACCTCATACTCCATATGAGGACATTTCTCATGTTGACCTTTATCAGTGAATGAACAATGCCTTCGTGCATTTTCTTCAATGAAAGAGATCTACCCTATTCTTGACCATGCTATCAAAGCAATTCCCTATGCTCATTGATACAAATGATGACATGACTTTAACTGAAAACATAGATGCATATATACCTCATCTTAGTTCTTTCCTTGATCATCTGAGCTTTCTTTGACAACTTCCTAGATTTAGATTACCTCAATCTCCTTTGCTTTGCTACATCTTTCCTTGCCTACATATCATCCTTTCTCAAATCCCCATAAGTGGAATTCCTATCAAGACATCTGCTTTTCCTGAAAGTCATGAACCCTCTATTGAAGATTCCACTGGAGGATTCTTGTAGTCCTCATCCTGCAAATGCTCCTTTTTGCTAATGATAGTGGCCTTCTAAGATGATTCTTCTTGATCATGATCATCCATTTATGCATTGATAAGGTTATCAAATGGTTACATCCTTCCTACATGAATATCTTTATCTGAGCTATCTCTACATAATGCTCCTATATTCCTGAAGATGCCATTCTCATAAACCATGCATTCTATCCTACTGCTACATGTTCCTATGATACCCAAAATTTTAAAGAAGACTTATGTGAAGAAGTTGATCTCAGTCATAGTAGAGATATGGAGGGTCCTCCTCCTTTTGCTTCTTCTCTTCTTCTTTCACTTCTTGGGTAATGCGGGCTTCTTCTTGTTTCGTCTTATTGTTGTCCTTCTTGAACTTAGGATAATCCCCCTTACAATGTCCATACTCTTGACAGCGAAAGCATTGGACTTTGGACATCTCTCTTTTACCCTTTCTCTGGGGACCAAACTCGCCAAATTTGGCTTTTCTCTTGGCCATAGCAACAAATGCTTTCTCCTTTGATCCCACCTCATCTTTGGCTTTGAGTCTAGTCTCCTCAATTTTGCACAAAGACCAAAGTTCATTCAACAGGGTAGCTTCTTCTTGGCATATATACTTGATGTGAAGTTGCCCCATTCCTCAGTTAATGCATTGAGCACTACAGTTGTCATTTCTCTGTCTAACATAACTTCTCCCAATTCTTCCAGTTGGTCTCTCATCTGATAGACCTTCATGAAGTAGGGAGCTATTCCTTCTTCCTTGGATATCTTCATTTTATACAATTCATTACGCAACGATATCACTTCTCCAGTTGTACTAACTAAGAATACCTCCACCAGCATATCATAGATTTCTTAAGATGTTTCAAGTTTGGAAACATAAGGAATGAGAGGGTCCTTGATGGAGCCCTTGTTTCATCCTTATTATACTTTGCTAGGGCTTGAGTTTGTTCCTTAGTAGGAACAATGACACTCTCTTTGATATAGTCCATAAGTTCATTTTCTTTGAGAAGTAGATTAGTCCTCTTTTTCCATGCAAGGAAATTAGCAATCCCAACCAATTTGTTGCTTTCCTTGAAAAAAGACATTTTAATATGTTCAGAAGAGGACACAAAAGAACTTACTTGAGAGAGTTGTTGGGAAGAGATCATGTTGCTTCCTTGAAGATTTGATGATTTGACTTCTTAGATCTTGGAGTTCTTTAAGATGCTTCCTTCAAGGTGCCTTATGAGAGATTTGCTTGTTGATGAAAACTTCTCATAGTGTAGATTTGGAAATCTTTAATGATGGGCCTGGACCTGAGTACCTTCCTTTGAAAATGATGAGTCTTTGATGTAAACTCTTCTTGGATGAACCTTCTTGTAGATGCCTTTATATGGAGGGCTTTCTTCTTTCTTTGTTCCCAGGATGGCAATCCTTCTTGATGGATCTAGGAGAGGTGATAGTAATCGTCCTTGTCTTTGATGGATCTGATGTTTCAACCTTTGTGTGCCCTTGCTTCGTGATCTTGACGCTTTGATCTTCTATGTGTTCTTGAGATGCCCTTCCTTGATGTGTCACCTTAGCTCTGATACCATGTTGAAGAATCTAGGGCATCTAGGTTAAGATGAGATTCTTCTGATGATGATAACTATTTGTGAAGTACTTTTACTTATTAGCACAATCTTCTCTTGTCATTATTAGTGTGTGTTTTCTTACTTCATCAAACAGTTACCAAAACAAAAGGAGACAAGAACACAAGATGTTGGTTCTCAGCCAGGGCAAAACCTCTCTCTCCTATAGATGAAATCCCTTCTGCAAATTTCTCTTATTGAAGCTTCAGTTGACAAATGCCAAACCTTAGCCCCTTGACTGGTAGATCCTCCAAGCACAAGACACAGTCTCTCTTTTGTAACTTCATTTTTGTCCTTCAATCAAAGCCTCCTTCTATATTGCACCTTGATCTCTTTCTTTGCACTTCTTCCAGCAACTGATGGCACTTTCCTTCGCTCCTTTTCCGGCAACTGTAGAAACCCTAGGTCTCCTTAGAGACCTCTTCTTTGATGCCTTCCTTTCCTTTGCTTGGAAATCTTCCTTTTCCTTGACACTTGGACTAGATAATAAGCCTCTTCTTCTAGTGTATCTCTGAGTTAGAGGCTGATTCTCTTAACCCTACTGCAGATCTCATTTCTTCGCACATGTGGCTGATCTAGGGCTTGAAACAGACCTTTTTACTTGCCTCTTTACTTCGCTTTAGGTGTCCCCTTCTTCGCTTGATGAGAAGACTTGGATTGTTGATCTCTTCTAGCCCAACCGAGCTACTTCTTATGATTGCAATTGCAGATCTGATATGGTAGCAGAATGAGCCCTTTCTCCTTCGCACGTGTGACAGAAAAGATCCCTAAAACAGTCCCAAAAATTTGGATTTCTTTCTTCTCTTCTTCGTTGGCCTAGAAGCAACCTTTTGCTCTTCTTCGCACCTTCTTGAACCTCTTCTTCGCTGACTTCAGAAATAGCTTGATGGTGTATTGGTGAGGTCGAACTGCCCTATATATAGGACTTTGTCCCTCCTATTTGGGCCAACTTGAGCTAGTGAGGCTGACATGTCCTTAAGTGTACCAAAAAATTCATTTCTTTGAGCTGACTTGAAGAGGAGACTTGTCTTTGCTTTGGAGGATCTCTTTTGACATATTTCTTTGACTCTAATACATAGATTTACATAGTGTAACATGCCCACATTGGTCTTCAACAATTACATTGACTCTTTGACTTTCCTAGAAGCACTTAAACATGTGCTTGACCTATCAAATGGGCAAGAAACCCATTCTTGATAATGACAAAAAATAATAGTTCTTTTATTTTACAAGTACAAAGATCAAAATTACATTTAAGAAGACCGAACCTAGTTACAATTTCTTCAACACCTTCACTATTTGAACTAATAATGTTGTCCTAAAGCTACTTGACTTCTTTAGATTTATTTTCTCAAGATAACACCTTGAATATTATTTGTTGTGTTCAATGGGTTAACACAATTTGTACCATTTAACACCATTTGTATATCCAATAAATATGCATTTAACAGTCCTATTATCTAGCTTTTACAGCTCCTTATCAAGCACATGCAGATATGCCTAGCAACCAAACACATGAATATGTGCCACTAATGATCTATTCCATTCCATCGCTCCTTTGACATCATATCATTGGGCACTGAAATTGGAGATCTATTTGCCAGATAATGAGGAAACATCATTTGAATTGCCCAAGATCATATCCCAACCAATGTAGATCCCTTGTTTGTGTGACAAAGAGGTGTTCAACCTCTTCTAATTGGTTTCTCTCCATCATCAAAGGGGCTTCGCACATGTCTGACAGCCCAAACCTGTCTAAGTGGATGTTAATTTTTATCTTTTTTACATGTGGTTGCCACTGCCTCTACCCAAAAACACTTATATAAGCCACCATCTGTTTGCATACTTCTAGCTTTATCTAGGAGCATCCTATTCATTCTCTCAACAACTTCAATTTGTTGCATAAGGTACTGCTTGGTTTTGTACCAAGCTATCTTATATCTTGATAGAATCCCTCAAATTCTTTGGATCAATAGTCATTTTGGTTATCACTTTGTAATGCTTCCATGTACTTCCCAGTCTATCTCTTCTTCATGACATATGTCATATACCCACATTTTCCTTGAGAAATATCAATATCAATGACAAAGTTATAGATCCTCCAGCAAAGGAAACCCGAAATGATCTACTGCTATGACTATGAATCGATTTGAAAACTTCTTTTGTCTCATATTTGCTTGAAGCAAATTTTACATCATGTTGTTTTCATAAATGCAACTCCCGTAGAACTTAAGAACACACGAACTTCCTATTTCTTCTAGCCCCTACACCATTTGTATTAAACTCAAATCACACAAAGCTTGGTTGCCAATTTGCCCATTCATTAATGCCAAAGTGTTAAATTATTAATTGGATGTTGAGTTAGTGCACTTACTCTAGTACCAGTGATGCCTTGACATGTCAATGAACATTAGATTGTTGTTATCGATACTCAAACGTAATTGCATCCAATTTGTGTAGAGTTCCCATGTGCTCTCCTCTAGCTAAGACTAAATCACTTCTTATTAAATTGCAATGGTCGTTGGTGAAGATCACCCTTACCCCTATGTCAACCATATTGCTAACAAAAAGGAGACTTTAAGCCAATCCTAGAATATGCAATGTTACCCACCACCTATGGGTGATCCCTATAGGAGAAATTTTCTCCTAAATTTTTCTTCAGCCAGCAGCCCCCTGCAGCCATCAGATAGCTCAATGTGCCAGTAGTCTCCGCCACCTGAGCCAGCCATTGTGTGCTCTCGCCCATCTGTTATGATCGTATGTTTGAAGGTGGGCCTTCCAACCCCGAAGGTATGACTTTTCATTATGTAATTGGGTGTTTATGCTTTCTTTTCATAGGCACATTTGGACATGGATTAGTGGGGGGATTCGACGGAAAGAATGTGCTTGGATTGTACTCTTATTCCCTTGTCCCAACTTGGTGGTTAATCTTGTATCCCAGTCTCGTGGGATGTTCTCTATTGGCTACTAGCTTTAGGAGTGGCACTACATGGGAAACCCTAATTTTGGTTGCATGGTCTCATTTCCTGACACCATATCTTTCACTCCCCTCCGCTCATTATAACACTTTTTCACATTTTTCCCATCCGGGTCCACATTTTCCCATAGGGTCCACAAGTTGTTAGCCTGCCCCTCCCCTTCTCCACACTTCGGGCCTGGAATGATGCCCCGGAGGTTGATGCAACTAAAAAGAAAGATAAAAGCATAATTTGGAAACTTACAACAAGAAATGTACCTCAAAATGCAAAAGATGGTCGAGACATAAAAAAATTAGCGCATGGGCAAAAATCGAACATGAGCTCTACCTGTTGTCATTATGGCCACCACCCTAGTTCCTAGGGCCCCTATGAGTGCCCCTTGCATCATTAAGGAACCCATGATTGTCCCAACCCCTGGTAGGCGATGAACTACCCAACCTTAATGTAGAAAATCCTTGAAACCTTGCAACTACTAATGAGAGCAAACTGATCACAAAAGACACAAGTTTTCTCTACCAAAAATTTGCGAAAAGAAAACAATGAATAGAAACACAATCAGACATAGAACACAAAATTTATCTGGGGAACCCGACTGGGAAAAAACTATGCTTGCTTGTATTGAATCAACTGAGCAATTTGACCTATTACATAGAAATTGCTTCAAGCTTGAAGCTCTATTGCAATACTGATAAACTCTCTACAAGACTTGCCCAACACTTAGGCAAATAAGGCCATCTAGGAGCCTCCTATTTCCTAGTGCAAATTCTCCCTTAAAAATATGAGATTCCCTATTTCCTTGTGCAATTCCCATGAGAATTACTCTGCTTGCTTCTCAAGATCCGCTCACAGAAACATGTGTAGCATAATAAATACAATTTGTGCCTTCATTCATCTCAATAGGCAATTCAAATTGCATGACCTACTAGGGCTAAATTTAGCAACTGCTACAATTAACTAAGAGTATGTTGAGTTAACACAAAGTCAACTACTCAACTAAACTCATGTCTATCTCTATCCTAGAACTAGAGATCAGTTAACTGATAGACACTAGAGTTAACTCCACTAGATAGCTAATTTTAGCCATCAACCAGTCCACAACTCACTGCATGCCATCTAACTCAAATTAACTAAAAGTAACTCAATGGTAGGCCACATCATACGTGTTAACTGAAAGCCAACTCAAGAAACTATGAGATTGAATAATAGTCTTGATGTATTCCAAAACCCCATTATCATCTAACACGGCCTCCATTTTGTCCTTCCATGCACAAATGTTTGAGGTCTCTTCTAGGGCATGCGTCCTCAAACCATAGGATGGCATGATTCCTGCACTTGTAGAATTCCTGCACCAGCTGATCTTCTCTCCAGCGCACTTTGAATCTTATCAAGGAACTCGGTCTTTGTTAGGCCCCTATACTACTAGTGTAACCCCTTATTGTTATTAGTACAACCCACTTATTATATTGATGTACCCATGTAGTGCCCATATTGTTACTATTGTGCCCCATAGAAGCCCACTATTGTTATTAGTGTGCCCTTACATTATTATTGTTATGTCGGCTCTGATTATGTTATGACCCCTTAGACTCCTATATAGAAAGGAGGTCTTTTCATTTGTATCATCCAAGAATTGTTCATTTATGTAACGTAAAGGAGGTTGCCCCCTCAAAGAGGCTGAATTCTAAGGCGTTGATCTATCTTTTCTATCTTTTCTTTAGCTGGTTTCATAACAGTCTTTATCTTGTTTTCAGCTCTAATACCATGCAGAAAATCCTTGAAACCTTACAACTGCTAATGAGAGCAAACTGATCACAAACACACAAGATTTCTCTACCAAAAATTTGCAGAAAGAAAAAAATGAATAGAAACACAATCACACATAGAACACAAAATTTATCTGGGGAACCCAACTGGGAAAAACCCCTGCTTTCTTGTATTGAATCAACTAAGCAATCTCATCTATTACATAGAAATTGCTTCAAGCCTGAAGCTCTGCTGCAATACTGATCAACTCCCTACAAAACTTACCCAACACTTAGGCAAATAAGGCCTTCTAGGAGCCTCCTATTTCCTAGTGCAAATCCTCCATAAAAAATAGGAGAATTCCCTATTTCCTTGTGCAATTCCCAAGAGAATTGCTCTACTTGCTTCTCAAGCTTTGCTCACAAAAACCTGTGTACTATAATAAATAAGATTTGTGCCTTCATTCAATCTCAATAGGCAATTTGAATTCCATGACCTACTAGGACTAAATTTAGCAGCTACTACAGTTAACTAAGAGTAAGTTGAGTTAACACAAAGTCAATTACTCAACTAAACTCATGTCTATCTCTATTCTAGGACTAGAGATCAGTTAACTCCACTAGATAGTTAATTTTAGCCATCAACTAGTCCAGCACTTAAGGGGGTAATCACTACTACATCATATGCATCATGCTGTCATCCCCTGGAGCCCCAAGTAGTGAAAGGAAGAAAAATCAATGAAAGGCAAAGGGTATATGAAGAAGGGTGGAAAAACAAAGGTCAGGTTAACTCATGTACCATGATTGCTCCCTCCTACATTCATACACCCAAGGTGTGGCCTTCCCTCATTATAGCTACCCTTGTACTGTGGCATGTGACTTGGAGCCCTCCCTTTTGCCCCCACTCTGTCCCATCATTATTTCACATGACACCTTCCATTCGATGGATGTATCATCGACTTTTCTCTCCCTTAGAGGTTGAAACTACCTAATAGGGTCCTTTATTAACCTCTCTTGTCGAGAAAGGAAACACATGTACATCCTAAAGTCCATTTCAAAGGGCATGCAACTATGAAGTATCCACTTTTACCCATGATTAGCAAACTTATTTACTCAATTGCACTAATGGTTGGTTGTACTAGAAGGTGAGTAAACACATTGGATCTTCTACAGTATTACAGGTGGGTCTTCATCTTGGACTTGGCCTCCCTATACAGGATCCAAGCCCTCCACAGGGTCATAATGGCACTTGTAGGGTGAGAGTTGAGAGCCATGGGCCTCCACCACAGCAGAGCATTAATTGCCACATCATGGGCTTCTTCAGCACCACACATTGCTTGATCGTGCCCCAGCCATACAGAGATGATGATGCACTTGGACCACATTGCCAAACCGGCCACACACATGCACCCAACACTTGGCAGTTGATTTAGGTCCCAGATCATCTCATGGCCCTCACTGATGGAGCATCAACTTGTTATTGAGCCATTGGAGACCCATGAGTCTATTGATTGTGCCCCACAACCACTTGGGAGCACCACAGGATGTTTTGCTTGGGAATCAAGGGGCCACCCCCTTGATCATCATTCTGGAGCCCTCCTCTTCATCATGGCACATTGAGGACTCATCTTGGCCTTCTTATGACCCTTTGCACCACTATTTTATCATTTCAGCTTCAATAGGAAAGCTTATTTTACACATTTGATCTATTTGGTGGGATTTCCACCAAAGTTATTGCTATTTTCACATTAAAATAATTATTAGGGGCTTAATTAGGCTAGTTAGACCATTCAAACTTGTGAGAGGCTCATATAAATTGAAGAGAGCCTCATCTTGTAACAGATCATCGCTTGGATTTGGAATATCTCTCTCTAAAGAATTTGGACCTGCAATTGTGGAATGATTTGGATGAATAAATGCATTTGATGTGTGGAAAATTTTCGCTCTTGGAGCTTCTTGTTGGCAAGATTTTGGATGGATATACTCTTCTTTGTCTTGTAAGTGCAATATAATGCTATATTTTTGTTTTAATGGATGTGTAATGCATGGAATTATTTTCTTATGGTGAAATAATGTGCCCTAATTAATGTGAATTAGTGGAATCATTGAAACTATTGGAGATTTTTCCATGTGTTACTCATTGGCCAAAGAATGAATGAATGTTCCTAGAGGATTATTTGCATATGCATCCTCGAAACTCCATAACAATTACCATCAAAGTATAAAAGTCTAAAGTTGTCACGTAGTTTCATCCATAGGGTTAGTGAAGTTGCTTCTTTAGGCCTCCTTGAAGAGTGAAGTTCCCGAATCTTGATATTTTGTCTCCAATCTTCCCCATAGCTAGGCATTGGTCCTAGATCCTTAGTGATCAACCCTAAACCATTTTTCCTTCCTCCTTTAATTTCCAGACTCTCACTTGTACGGCCTTGCTAGGGCATCATGCGAAATATCTTAGAAGGGTGATCTTTCAATTCCGCTTGGACCAATCTCTGCATTGGTGTTCCTTCTAGAGATCCCCAAGGTTACACTACATTTCAATGGTTCATTTATGAGAAAATTCAAAACCTAGCTCCGACTTTGAAGACCTATCTTTGATGTCATAGTGAGAGGCTTTCTTGAGGGTTGTCTTTTATTAAAGCTTGAACATTTCCAACCCTTTCTTAGTCCTAACTTGACCTAGTGTCCTCCTAGGAGGTCTCCCTTTCATAATCAATCCTAAAAACCTAGGTCTCATGTGGACCCATCCAAGGTCTCTCAAGTTAAGCAACACTTATCATAGAAGCAATTGTCTACTTCAAAGAGCTTGTTGAGAGGTCTTACTTTATTTTGGAGATATTGACTCTAGATGCATCTAAATTCTCATATCGTTGCAAATCACTAGGTCTTGATTTTCTCTCTTTAGGTCTTTCTTGGAGAGCCATTAAGCTTCCTTTTGAAGCATTAAACCATTATTTGAGTCTCTCCTTTGAATGGGCCTTGGAAATCACATCACACCTTGCCATTGATAATATCATTCAAGTGATTTCCCCTATACCGGACTCCTCCCATCAGTGAAAGTTTGTACAGAGCCAGGGACACTGACTGAGGTGACAGTGGGTCTTTGTCCCATTGTTGTCATTTGGTCTAATAGTTGTCCCTTAGGTACCCCTCTTAGGACCCCTACTAGATTGAGTGGTAACATGCACCACACAAAGTATTCTCTTGTTTATTCCATCAGAGAGTTTAATCATCAACTCCACAACCAACAATCCAATAACTAAAGTTTGTCACCCAAGAATACCTCTATGCCATTATATTCCTTGTAATTAAATAACCATTGCCTATAGCAATATCACAGAAAATGAGACTCTAAATTCTAATAACCAAGAGTCTTAGTGTACCTATGTCCCTACAAGTACATGTCACCTTCCTCTTAACCTTTTCAAAGCTCTAAAACATTGTTGTGGGTTTCTCATCTTCTTTAGTTGAATTTTATTTACACTAGCTCCAAAATGTTCCTTTCCCAAATTTCCAATAGACCACCCTTTATGACTTCTTTTTTGTTGATTTTCTACACAGTAACTTGATCAAACCTCATTCAAAAAGATAGTATAGTCACCAGTTGAGATCTTCTAAACCTCAGCAACAGACCCTTCCTTCCAAACAACCACATAGTATTCACTCAAGCTCCTCACCCCATTTTTCTTCTTAATAGACATCTATGTTGAGTTTTCTCTGTTCGGCCTCAGATGTTAGGAGAAAGAGTTCTAGTGTTCAAAGATCACCTCCTACAACTGGTACCATAGGCTAATGAGCCACTCATCTTGTACATCCTCCTCTTGCACTGCCTATTTAGCCTTTGGAGTTGGCCTTCTAGGGTTTTAGATTAGAATGCCCCTATGTTGCAGTGAATGTAGGGCAGGAGGGCGTTTCTGTATGAAAACGAGTACGAAACGCTGAAACACGTGTGGTACGGTCGTGAAACGCGTTTCAGGCCGTACTGCCACGTTTCACGAAACTGAAACGTGGCCAGTACAGCCAAAAATGCGTTTCACGGCCATACGACTTACGTTTCAGTATTTTACTTGTGTTTTTTTTTATTTTTTTTATTTGTTTTCTAATTTATTTTTAGGTTATCCTAGTGACTTCTAGTTGCTTCTAGATGCATGTCTAAAGTTATAAAAGTGAACTTTTGCCCTAGTGTTCATATGGAGAAAGTAGAATTTTAGATCTCACTCAAAATCCAGCAGAGTTATCTGTTTTTCAGGATTTCAGGATTGG